>MU224968.1:1646524-1664584 GCA_018584345.1 Thuja plicata
AGTTACACAAGTACAGGTTTTAGAACCTTGAATAGGTTGGAGTGGACATATGTTGACTGCATTTGACTATACATATCCACTAATCAGATAATGAGTGCTCGATCAAGAGTGTCAATCAAACACGTTTACTAGCTTTAATAACTATAATAGCTAACATAATTACTTCCCTTAATCAATTGTACACTCAAAATTATACCCCTTATTTTAATATCAATAAGCTCTTATCTAGCTTTATTTAAATGCCAATATAAATGAATTAATAATGTTCAAATTTAAACAATCAAGTTAAATCTAACAATTTGACTTTAATAATATTCTATAGTTAAATCCCTTTTTAATTTCCTTGCACAAAATCCAATATCTGAGAGATAAAAGTTCTAACCAAATAAATAAGCCTTACAATTAAGCTATAGTAGTTAATCTATTTATTAAACTTACTAAAATTTATTCTTAGAGTAATTTATACAATCAATCAACTCACAATATTAAATTCTATATTTAATTCTCTATAAAATAATCTTAAATTAAACGTTTGATAAATGCTATTATAATTGATTTTAATAATGCTCTATTGAAACAATTCACTTACCTCCAAGTAAGAAACAATAATCAAACCTATATATGTACAATAACTTCCGTTTAATTTTATTAATAACTTAATTTTAACACAAAATTTTGAATAATTGAACTGATTAAATTTTAATGTCAATATTTAACTATGAAATGCCTTCTAAAAATTCTAAAATTAATACTAACAAAATCAACTTTTGGAATTTATTTGGGTTCCTATCAATTCTAGATGTTTCAAAAGAAACTAGTTATTTGCATACTCATTTATTTGATTTATCATTTACTAACTTAGTAGAAAATTTAAAATTAAATGTTATAATAATAAAAATTCTAGAAAATTCTAGCTCTAAAGTCAATAAAATGGCTATTTATTTAAATTTGGTAGTTGGTTGGAATCAGATGATTCCAAAATCAAATCAAATGTAGATTTAAAACTAATATAATTATATACTAATCTACTTAATTTATAACCTCGTCTAGAATATTCTAACCAAATGGTCAACAAAATCAACTATGAACTCTAATGGATAATATTAGAAGTCCATAGATATGATTTGGAGAGAAAGTCCGAAATAAATCTCCATAAAATATGATATATCCAAATCCTTCTCAACTAATAAGATAAATTTAAATTTAAATCATAATCAATTTCTAATCTTATTTCAGTTTAAATGCTTATTTATCCATTAAATCTTCTATCATATTCCAATCTTAAAGTCCATAATAGTAACTATTTTATTTTATTTAAATTTGGAAATTCTGTGAAAAATGTCCAAATAAAATCTAAAAAGATATTAACTTAACTTAATATAAATTTATTTAATTATAGATTTCCTCTAGAGACATAACCAATTAAGTATTGAAATGAAATTTTATTTGGAATTCATTTCTAATCAAATATAATTTACAAAATCACATCTAAATATTTGAGACGTATAAATATAAACCACCTTCTATGACTCTTTATTCTTAAATTCATATACTGTAGTTAATTTAATTTTTTATTCTAATAGTATTTTATCCTTAATTATTATACTCGCCCCTTTTTTTACTAACCTTAAGTTATAGATTAGGGTTTGCAGGGGAATCAGGTGCTACTAGATGAGCGACATGAATAATTTGTGACGGGAAAAAAAACATGACCGACCTCTGAACGCAGCGCTATGGAGCGGCTATGGGAAAAGTCGAGCGGCGGAATGGTGGCGTCGTACTCAGCAGAGGAACCACCACGCGGGCGACGCGAAAGGGCGGCGAAGAATGAGCGACAGGGGAGGAGGGGAATCAGGTGCAATGCGGGGAGGTGAAGCGGTGGTTGAGTGAGGGCTCGGAAGGAAGGGAGTGCAGGTTACATAGGGGGGTTTTACTCGGCTGGCGACCTGGGGTAGTAGGCGNGCCCTCCCTCGCCTCCTCTCCGTGAAGGAAGGTCGTGGGGTAGGGCTTCGGCCCACCCCCCACCCAAAACAAACTCACCTGCCCAAAATAAAATATTTGTTTTCCTCCTTTTTTAATAAATATGTTATAAAATAATACATATATATGATGTATATATGGTATTATTATATTTTTATATATAAAAGAAAACATTAATAGTCTAAAGGTGTTTTAATTCTGGTTTATTTCTTTAAGCATCTAAGATATATATTCTATAGGTACATGTATAAAATAATATCCTATTTTTATTATATTATGTAATAAGGATTTGAATTCCTTTTAAGCTCGATTTAAAGAAGATGTAAAAAATAATCAAAAATCCTTATTTATGCATTTCTTATTATATATAAGGCAAATTCTTATTTTTAATCTCTCACAATAGATACATATTCATACATATTTGAGTAGGCTTTGATACACTTATTTAGCCTTGAAATAAGATGGGTATTAATTTAGAGAAAATAATTGTAATTACTAAATAGTCATTTTAGCTAAGTTATTTAAACCAAAAAATTGCATATATTAAAATCATGGTTATAACTTATTTACCTTTGACTTAGAAACTAGTTTAATTACAAGGTAATAAGAAATTTATTTTCTAATAAACTTTATAAACAACAATATATTCAATTTTAAGATAACTATATCAACATTAATATTTTCAAGGCTTATGATAAAATCCCTTTGTTTATGCATTGCTATAGTTTTTTTTTTTTTCATAATTAAACTTCTCTTTTAATTACAATAATTACATATATATAACTATGAAACTTAATTATTTTAACCTTAAGTGCACAACACATTACAAATCTTTCCAACCATTATAATTTAGGGAGAAAGTAAGGACAACCAGAAAGCCTCACACATGGACATAAGAGGTAATGTCCTGAAACTAATTACTGCTGCTTACATACATAAATTAAGCATAGTGAACTCAAGGCCCTAAAATGGAACCCGTAGCTCTGATACCAAAATGTCATGCCCAAAACTTAGGCATTTAACCATAGTATATTAAACATATGTTTCCTATAATCTTAATATTTCAACTATATATCTCTTCTAGGTAAATTGTAACCCATTTGGCATATACAAAATAAAAGAATCTACTCTAATCTCCTTTTCTTAAATTATTTTAACCATAATATGAAAGTAAATCAAGTGTTAATTAGCTTCTGAACATGAAACAAATATTCAATTTTCTCAAAATAATAAGGTCTCATATAAATTAAAAACTTTCCCAAATAATATTCATTTGTAAAATTACATCTTTCTTTTCAAAATAGAACTTTAATAACATATCAAATTCTAATTCATTAAGACAACATAATTTAGAAAAATAAGAATACTTTTATTGTTAATATTCAAAAATGGGTTCAACAAATCTTTTACAAAGGCCTTGGGTGAAACATACAGGGCAACAACTTTAACAAATTGGGATAGAATGAACTCTCAACACAAAAGTACCAAGTGGTAGATCCTTCAAAACCTTAGCCAAACTTTGCAAGAGTTTCAACATAACCTGCAAGAGGATTAACGTTGACCATGGATTCTCACCTCCCAACCTAATCCTTTGCAAGGCCACCCCTGAGCTAGGGGACATAGGAATGAATAGAAAAAAATCATACAAACAACCATTAATCTGAGAACATAAGACAGAAGAAAATACCCATTTCCCAAGGATATACATAGGTCTCCAAGCGACCTAAAACATAGGGGTGAAAGAGGACTACCACAAGAGGAGAAAGCCAACATTTAAAATACATAAAGAGGAATAGGCCACAAATAGGCTCAACATTCCCACACCACTTCCATATTCTTGTTCCATGGCCACACATGGACTCATGAACAAATTGTATATTCCTTCTCCATGCCATACAGGGGAAACTCAAGTAAATTTATCTTTCTCTCACAGAATCAAGTCATGAATTCAATCCTTCCTAGTTTTCCTTATGGCCCCCAAATGTCTTTTAGGCATTCTTGGCATCATGGGAACCCATATACCCATGTACATCAATCCACACATGGTAAACTCTAGACTACTTTGGTAGAGCACTAATTTTCACCCCTTCAATGTTACTCAACCCTCCCAAGGGTGAGTATTCCTTGAAGAAACCCATATACAAATAATTAAAAAGTAAACACAAGACTCAAAACAAAAAATCTATGAAAACTCATGAAGTTGAAAATAATAACAAAAACTTCATTCATGGATTCCTTAAGCTATGTATATATGCAAGAAAGAAGCACTCTAAACTATAATAACTATGAAAATCACCTAAAATCAAAGGTATGGTAAATGTAAGGTGGTTTTTGAAGAGCTTCTCCTTCTCATCCTTCCTCTTCTCTCAAGACTTACTCTTATAAAATGTATCTATCTCTAAAAGTAGAGAGTGGGTGTGTACCAAATCTCCCTCTAATCCCTTTCATATATAGGCCTTCTAACTAAAATATTAGGAGTCATAAATGGAGGAGAGAGCCTAACCCATCTACTCTCCCCACTTGCCTTACTTCTCCATAAATGGAGTTAAATTATTGTATGGAAAGAAGTAATGGGTTAACCAAAGTATTCCAAATCTCCAAACTCGTCACTTCCCAAAATGGTGACTTTAGGGAAGTCATAAATGATTTTTGAGGCTCTTAATGGGCTTAAAATGACCCCTAACCCCTAAGGTACCAAGTGGGGTAGTTAGTTTTGACCCTTGTTACTCTCTGGTAGTCCAAATGACCCTCCTAAACCCCACCGAAGGTTAACTCACGAAAATCCAACCCTTGAGACTCAATCTAATCTCTCTTGACTCATCATTATCTTCCTTGACTCAATCTTATCTTCCTAAACCTTAGGGTAAGCATTGGGACTATACTAGGTAGCTCCTAGGTAAAGTTAAGCCTATGCTAGTCAGAATCACTAGCCATGTCAACATACAAGGTGCACATGTGTCAGTTGACACAACAAAATGACATATGGCGTGACCTATTTACACATTTAGTAAATTAAATTGAATACATTAACACATCATACTTTTATGAATAAAACAATATAGAATCAGGTGCATGTATCTTTTTATAGACATGACCTTAGCATCACAATTTTCATATAGGTCCATTTCTAAATCCCTGATTAGTACCATGGTCAATTTTCCTGCCCACTCATTGCACACATTATTAGGTCCAATAAATCAACACATAAACATATCAAGATACATAATGTAAATCGAACACACATTCACTCACATTTACATTGATGATTCATTGAACTCAAACAATATCTGCATGTAATCCATATGCATAAACATAAGTCTTAATAAATCTACAAACTTGTATTATCTAACATCCATATACAAATCCAATATACTAAACCATCAAATCTAAATCCTATACAGAAATTTGCATCACTCACTTAATTTATCTAATTAATTCCCTAATTACATAATCAGGTCTTGTATACAAGCAAAGGATTCAACAGATCCATAAAGCAATACATGTGTCCTATTAGTCTGGCTATATAAATATCTGTAATGACTTGAGAGCATATAAGTGAAATGGTGCTAATCTATTTCGGGCTGGGGTAGGCCTCACAATATGCTATGACAGTTTGTTTAGTTGTCAGTTAAGAAGTTACAAGTGTTTTTGAAAGCTTATTCCTTTTCACACAAACTAAATCCTCCTCTATATATAGGGGATTATTTTGATCTCAGAGAAGAGATAATAGAATCAAAAGTATAGTTTATGTACAATCCAATTTTGTTTCATCTCTTTAAGATGCATGGTTGGAGAAGGAAAATTACACAGCTTATATTCAGCTGAATCATGATTATTTCAATATAATTTCAGTTGTTCTTTCACTCATTTTTTTTTTGTCTTTATTTAGCTCAATTATTTCTATATGATAATATATTTAATTTATATGCTTCAATGTGCTATCTTCTGACATAATAATTTGAATTAGTTTCAGTTTGATCATCATTTTGAAGATTGATTGTCAAGGCTTAACTCTGTCTTATTGTCTTTCATAAAGAATTTTAAATCCATAAGACTAATTATAACAACATATTAAAACTATTATGTATATAGATGGCTTTTGGGTGATGGACTTTGTCAAGAATTAAGTTGTTCAAACCGTCTCACAGGGTTATACGTAGGATCATTTTAAATTGAACTGACAATACTCTCATAGGATCAAGGAACTAGTCTAATACCTATTTAAGGTATTTTAATCAAGTATCTTCAAGGAATTTTGTCTCCATAATCATATTTACATTTTTTTTACACAACAAAGCATTCCTTTACACATATATTCAATTACAAGAAATACATCATTATAAAGCAGTATTCAAAAATTTAATGGTTGTGATATTCACAATTCGATCTATCTCAAGAATTCACTTTCCATCCTTAAAGATCACTCACATTTTATATACATTTCTATGCTCTATAAAAAGCCTTGAACCTTGAGATTATGTTCAGGTATAAGTGCACCCACCTTGGTTCTGCAGAGCCTGAAGTGTAGGGAAGGAGGGTCATAAATGATCACTTTTGTTTGTTGGCCAAGTCAGTCGGAAGATCCTATAATTAAGTAGGAAAGCTCATAGTATTTACAATCTATTGATTTGGGAACCACTAAGTCCATTCTATCCATGAAGCTCTTTTTGAAAGAGATTTAAAATATTATTTTACATAATACACACAATCTAACAACCATTCTTATAAAATGATAGCCCATATTTATACTACTAGATGAAATAAATAAAAATGTATTCCACATAGCTATTTTCTACTTGCACACAATTTGATCTTCCTCAATCACTTAAGCCATCATCTAGGAAATAAAGTGAGCATGACCTTCAGAAGACTTAAAATGTTTTTGATTAAGGTAAAAACATGTTTTGAAAGGGCCCCGAAACCCTTTAAAAAAGAGAAAAAAAAAAAATCAACTAAGACCAACAAAACAACATTTTGTCCCAATAGCAGAGAGAACCAAAAAAGGGCACTATCCCTAATTAAAAATAAATATGCTTTAAGAAACAAAAAGCAATAGAAAGCAACTACAAAGATCTTCTAGCAAAATAGGATTGATGTAAATTCTAGCAAAAGTAACAGACCAGCAAAGCCAAATCACTTCTCAGCATAATCCATCTAGTTTTCCACAATTTGAATCTCTCCCATTTGAGATTCCATACTATGATTCGAGACCTTCAGATTGGGAATGTCTTTGCTTTGGACCTTAGCCATATTTTTGGTGGTAGATCTGGTTCTGGTCCTTGGGCTTGAAATAGGAGTATCCTAATTTCTGTCTTCCTCTTGTTTTTCTTTCTTGTTATAGTTCCCTTCCAGCAGGGCATGAAGCGCTTTCAAATTGTCAACAAAAGATTACATACCCATTTTTATAATCTTAGTCAGCTTTTTGAGCATGATATTGTTGTTGTTTGATTTTTCAGTAATTTTATTCATTTTGTTGTCAATCATTTCACTAATATTTTCTTCCAAGGTTGTATTTTTTTTTTAACCTTTTCAAAAACATCCTTCCCTTGTTGATACATGACCACGTCATTTCTCATCTTGTCCACAATTTCTTCCAGTAGAGAGTTTCTTTCTTCAATATTCTTAAAGTTGGTCTAAAGTTCCTTAATGTCATCATGAATCTATTTTTTGATGTTGAACCCATACATATACTTGTTCCTAGATGCTTGGATGTGAGTGATGTTAACTTCTCTTCTCACTTTGAAGTATTTGTCCCACAACTCTTCTTCTATACTCCTTTGATTCTGATTATTGTTCTCCTCTTTATTATCCTTCTGGCTCTTAGGTGGGGTAGGGATTTTATTACTGTCTTTCTAGGTGTCCTCCTCAAGGACAATGTAGATTTTATCACTTTGTACCTTCTTGATTTCCTCATTCACTACCTCTATCTCCTCTTTATTCTCCTTCTTTCCTTTATCAAGTTAGTTTTTCCCATGAGAGTTAGTTTCTAGATTAGTCATGTTCTCTGGGTTGTCAAGGGTCTCCTCCTTTCAATTATTGTTCCCTTCTCTATCTTCCTACTGGTCATCAATGTAATTATCCACCAGATTGTCAATCTTTTCCTGATTCTCATCAAGGGTTTCCTCCTGCGTATCCTCTTTTTCCCCTTTCTCCTCCTTATTATCGGTGATATATGCCTCCTCTCTGTTACTATATTCCCCCATAAAGCCCTCTTCCTTGGAGGAGTCATGATCCTGGTCATCATCATCCATCTTCATACCTTTTATGTCATCATAGATTGGTAGAGTGATATCCACGACACTAGGGCCCTTGCAGGTATTTTTGTTCGATTTGCTTGTATGCTTTCCATAGGATAATTCAATACTATTGCGCTTAACATTGTCAATCTTCTTCGGGATAGGCTTGAGAATGTTATTCTTGACATAATCTGATATCAATAGGATTAACCCTGCATGAAATACAAGGGATGATTTAACCCTATGATTAATAATTCTCTGATTGAGCGAGCTTAGCAAATAGTAGAGGAAAGAAACCTTAATTTTGTGTCTAAAGTGATTAACAAGAACAAAATGATAGTTATAAACCTTGGAGTACCTGTCATCAAGCGTGAAGTATTCCATGATCGCTCTGATTATGAAGGCCCATATATGCTTTATCTTTGAGAGATTGACATAATCCAGGTTACCTTTCACGAGCATGGCCCACTCCTCATTCATCTTTGGAAAGGTTGTGTAAGCTTTGTTTCCCTTCTTTTTGTCTTTCAACAACTGCATTCCCTCAAACGGGAGACTAGTTATTCCGCGAGATGGTCTAGCGAGAGGGTAAAATATTTACCCTGAATGTTTACTTTCCCATTCCCCCAACCATCTGCGAAATCCTTAGTAATCTCCTTATTTTTTCCATGGAGATGTTTTAGGTATTTTTCCACTTTCCCCTTTTTAAGCTTTCTCCATACCTCCTTCTCATTCCTGGATTTTACAGATCTCAAGTTCTTCCCTTTTTAGGTCACCTCCCATTTTATCATTCCCCCTCTTTTTTTTTTGTTCACTAATGTTCTTTGAATGCTTAGCAAAATTCAGCTCTGTGTTTAGATACAAAATACCAAACTTTATTTTGATGTCTGTAAGAGAATACATTGACTTAAGGTCATGATTATTATGACACTTCACATGGATTTTCAGAGTCACTGTTTCCAAATTTCCTTTGTCATTAATCGGTATGATTAATTTCATTACTAATACCCACCTTATGGTTAGTCCTATAATGATTGAGTAATAAATTGATATCATCATTTATCTTGGTAAGTGGCTATGTCATTTTTTACGCAAATATTAGCAAGTCCATCTGCCACTTGGTTGGTTTTTCAGAAGTTGTGGGTGACATGAAAGGCCCTAAATTTTGAATCCTTCTCCTTAATTTTATTAATTATATTCTCAATCGTCCAGGAAGCCTTGCTAATGCCTTAAATGTTATTGATGATATTGAGAGAATCTCCTTCCAGCTAAACTTTGTTACACTCCAGCTCTTCTGTCAGCAGCATGACATTGAGGGCCACCATGGGTTTGGTCCTATGATTAGATTGAATTCCTATTGGAGCCGCTATGGCACAAAAAAAAAGTATCATTTCTATCTCTAATTATTCCTCCTCCACCAAATTTACCCGGGTTGCCTTTAGCAGCCCCATCAAAATTGGCTTTGACCCACTCCTCAGGAGGGGAAGTCTAGGTAGCCATTTCTCTTTGATTCTTGGGCTTGTGGATATTATTATTGAAATAAAATTCACCATTCTTAATAATTTCCTTAGAATCTGAATTTTTAATTGAAGCTATAAAATTTTCTTCCACCGCTCTGCATATTAGATTTCCAACGGTCTCTAGGAAAGAATTTTTCTCCCTTAAAATTCTATTGTTTCTCTCTTTCCAGATACGCTAGCATAAATGAGGAGGAATAAGGCTCCAAAAATCTTTTTTCGGTAGAGTTATTTGAGGGGAAACACCATTGAGTAAAAAAATCCTGCCAATGACATGAGAAAATGCAACACAAATTCCATTTCCTAATTATAGTATCCAATACATTATGACTAAAAGAGCAATGGACCATAATACTTACTGTTACTCTTTCTATAATGTCACTTTGGGTTTTTCTTAAAACTTCTCCACTTTAAAAAGGAATTTATGTAGACTACAACCGAGGAGTACCAAACAAATTGCAAACTCAATTAGGCTACCAATGTAGTAGGTTTGTCAAAGGACTTATTTCTCCCAATCATCATATTGCTCAATGATGGTTGGTTAGTCCTACATGCATACATCCTTGAAGGAAGAGACTCACATTGCAAATTTTTATGAAATAAATTTAAATTATTATTTATAACTCCCCAAATGATCCAAAAAAAAAAAAAGTGCCTTGGATGTAGTCCAATTCTAGTTCTTCACAACTAGGCTAGATTCTTAGTAACCCTCACAGACTATTTTTTTTATCATAGCTATTTGTATGGATAGAATATGACCAAAATAAAGATATTTTAACATATACATTAAACTTTTATATAACATATCAAACACGTGCCTGGGGTGTTTTTGGAACACTTCACCAAATAATTGACTTGTAATCATATTTTAACCCCAATTAGCCCTCTTTTCCAAAGAAATTACTTCAAATTCTCACATCAAATTATTAATTTGGGTTCCTTAGTCTTAGGTAGGTGTCAAATGTTCCTAATATGCCACTCTTTTAATTTTGGGTGATGTCCAATGTTAGTAATAACTGAGAGGGGGGGTGGGTGAATCAGTGGCCTAAAAAACTTATATTTAAACTTAACCACCAATCAGTAAACCTCAGATTATTATGTCCCTAAAAGATGCATGCCATGAAATGTTTATAATGATTAACTGTCTATCGGTTTACCTTGTCTGTCCTTATTCTCATTGATTACCGATAAGCAGTATAACTATTTACTGAAATACAATAAATATGCAGAGTATACCGATAAATCTAGAATGAATTATGCAAGATCTAAAATAGTAAAGAAATATATCATCCACACATATAACACATGGATTTTAATGTGGAAACCTTGGCAAGGGAAAAAACCAGTGGGACTAGTACCCCAAATTTTCACTTTTCTAAAGTGAGCCTTGTTAGGAGGCAACCCTGTTAAAGTTTACAAACATATTATTAGGTGTGACCTTGTTAGAGGATTTTACACATATAGGTTGTCACTTAGTATTGGGCATCTAATGCTGAAATCCTTGAATCAGCCTCTCTCTTATACTATCAATAGGCATCGTACATATCCAATGCTACTTTCATGCATCAACCTTTTTGGCACTCCTTGGGATGTACCTCAGTATATAGAAGATTGTTAAGTCCTTCTTTGTTAAGAGACTTGATGCTTCAATGGTTAAACTGAAACAAAATGACCTATTTCTAATGCAACTTGAATTGCAGTTTTTTAGATCTATTTAAGTACATTACCTCTCTGATCAATGTATCAATTCAATTCTTTTATTCTCCATACTTTCTTCTCTGTGATGCTATGCTCACTATTCGTTCATGTCTGCAGAATTCCTTAGCTCTCCTTCAGCTTGATTGATCAGTACTGCATGAATTTGTTCTTCATCAGTTTCTCTTTAGCGTCCTCTTTCTATTCACTCCCCTTAATCCCCTTTTCATGTGTTACGAAAATGAATTAAGCTTGTCTCTTATATAGACATGATATTCATTGTTTCTTGATTCTTGATTCTTGGCGTAAAAAACAATCCAGCCAATTTAATTTAAAGCATAACTCATGATTTGTATCGTAGTTATCTTCATGCCAACTATATAAAACAACTTTAAATCAATTACTTAACTTTGGTGGAATAAAACAAAGAAAACAACTAGTTAATTCTATCTTTAGCTCTTGCCAGCTAGATATTTTGTCATTTTCTGAACTCTCTGTTTCGTTGGTCAACTCTTAAGTTAGTTGTCAGTCCCAACTGCCAGTTCCATTGGTGTGACTCTAGTTAGCTTTGAGATGTCCATCTGCCGAACATTATTAGATTTTTACTCATCGGGGAACTTTATTTTCATCTCGTTGGGCATCCTGTGGTTTTGCTTTGTCAGACAACACTGTCTTCTACTCATCGAGTATTACTGTGACTTTTCATTTTTTGCCTTTATCGATGGTGTACACTCCATCAATGCTATCTGTCACTTAGTGAATAATTGACTTTTATGCATTGCTGAAAGCATAACCTTTGTCCCAGTGATTCTTTGAAGCCTTGGGCATTATGTATATGACCGTATAGATGATATCAAGTTGACATCAATGACAATACAAACCATTAACTGATTTAATGCCTTGCATTCTCTTCAACATAACATTATCAAACATTTAATCAGTTACATGTCATCAATCTCTCCCTTTGGCATTGATGGAAACAAACTTATATTATCACACTCTACTATTTATAATACAATATGAAATACAATTGTTGAGATTCATCAAACTACCAATCTCTCCCTTTTGTCAACCGATAAATGTCTAAACTTTGGTAAGCTTTGTTTTAGCTTAGATTTGATTCCTACAATTCTCTTGTCTTGTGATGTGTTGAGTCCTTTGCTTGTGTCAATTTTTCTCATTTTAACTGTTCTCCTATTTTGATGTCTTTTTCTCTTTTTAGCAACTCTTCCTTTGTATAATCTTTCATACAAAATTTTCTCTCTCTTTAAGGATATAATCTCTCCTTGTTAGATTAATCTAATAATGGATAATCTCTTTTTTTTTGAGACTGTGATAATGATAATATGTATAAAATCTCTCCCTTTGACAACAATGCCAAACAGATATTTTACAAATATCTGACATTCATGTCAAACAATAGTTTTCCTATCCATAATATATTCCTTGAATTTCCCTTATCCATCAACAATGTAACAATAATCTATGGTGTTTAGTTCTGATATATACCTGTCTATATACAAATGTAGCTTTTAAGTTCATCTCGTTGCTTGCATCAACATGCATGATGTTCTGATAACATGTAGGCTGATGCAACCTTTAGTCATTTTACTGACTTCTAAACAAGGGTTTGACCCCTAGTCTTTTTCCCAGGTACTCAAATGTATCCTTGGGCAGTGGCTTGATGAAGATATTAGCTAGTTGTTCTTTGGATTGCACAAACTCAAGTATCACCTCTTTTTCTTGAACTGTTTCTCTCAAGTAATGATACTTGATGGCAATGTGTTTAGTTTTTGCATGTATGACTAGATTCTTGGAAATGTTTATTGCACTGGTGTTATCACAATAGGTAATCACTGGTTCTAAGATCTTCATATGCATACCTTCCAGCAACTGTTTGATCCATGCAATATTTGAGCAATTTGCAGCAGCAGCAATGTACTCTACTTCTGTAGTAGACAGAGAGATGCATCCTTGGTTTTTGCTAATCCATGTGACAATTTTTTCACCCATAAAGAATTCTCCTCTAGTTGTGCTCTTCTGGTCATCAAGATTCCCAGCCCAATCAGCATCGATAAACACCTTAAGGTTAAATTTTCCTTCTCTTCTATACCATAAGCCAAATTCCTCAGTATTCTTTAGATATCTTAGAATTATTTTCACAGCAGTCATATGTGATTCCCTGGGGTTAGCAGAAAATCTAGCAACAATTCCTACTGCATGTACAATATCTAGTCTAGTGTGTACAATATATATGAGTTTTCTAATCATTGATCTGTACAAAGTCTAATTTACCTCTATTGTTTTGTCCTTCTTTTTCAACTTACATCCATTAGCCATTGGTGTTCCAACTGGGTTGGATTCTTCCATCTTGAATATTTTCAGGACCTCTTTGATGTACTTGGACTGTGTAATGAAAATTTCTTCAATTTGTTGAATGATCTGTAGACCAAAAAATAAATTGATCTCACCAAACATAGACATCTCAAACTCTTTTCTCATCTCATTAGCAAATGATTTTCATAGCATATCTTTGCCTCCAAATATGATGTCATCAACAAATATTTCAGCAATCAAGGTGTTAGCATCACTATATTCTTTTAAATAAAGATTACTATTTTTACTAGTCCTTATAAATCCAATGCTTATTAGATAAGAATGAAGTCATTCATACCAGGCTCTTGGAGCTTGTTTCAATCCATACAAGGCTTTGTAAAGTCTACATACCATGTCCCTCTTGTCTGGATCAGAAAACCCTTCTGGTTGTTCAATGTATACTTCTTCTTCAAGTATTCCCTTTAGGAATGCTGATTTGACATCCATCTGGTATACCTTGAATCCTTTGAATGCAACATAAGAAAGTAAAATTATTACTCTTTATAGCCTAGCAACAGGTGCAAAGGTCTCTCCATAGTCTATACCTTCCTCTTGTGCATACCCTCTATTTACTAGTCTTGCTTTGTTCCTTGTGACTTCTCAATTCTCGTTCATCTTATTCCTGAATATCTATTTTGTACCAATGACATTCTTGTCATCTGGTCATGGCACAAGTGACCATTTTTTTTTTCTCAATCTGCTCAATCTCATCATTCATAGCACTTATCCATTCCTCATTATCTAGTGCAGCATTGGCAGATTTTGGCTCAAACACACAAATTAAAAAATTTAAGTTTAAAGACTTACTTCTTGTTCTTGTACCAGCTTTCTTATCTCCTATGATCTAGAGCTATGGATGGTTCCTTCTTATATATCTTGTAAGTACAAATATAGTTCTTTTTTCTATTAGCTTTATCATTATTTTGATCTTTATTTTGTTCTTCATCACCTTGCACATTATCTTGATCAGTATCCTGACCGTCGGTATTTGTAGCCTGATGCTTAGGAGCAATGATTTGTAGCTCAAGGGCTCTACATTGTTGGCAGGGTAGAGTGTCAGGTTCCTCATTGTAAGTGAACTTATTATACTCCTTAGGTTCTTTAGTGCTTTCTTGTTCATTCTTCTCTGCAAATTCATCTATCTTTACATTTACACTTTCAATAATTTTGTTAGAGGCTTTTTTTAGACATTTGTAAGCCTTGCTCTTGGTAGAAAACCCTAGAAAAATTCCTTCATCACTCTTGGAGTCAATTTTTCCATTTCTATCATCTTTTAAGATATAACATTGACTGCCAAATTTTTTGAAATAACTTACATTGGGTGTCTATCCATATCATATCTCATAAGGTGTCTTCTTGGTGTCTTTCTTCAATTGTACTCTATTCAGTGTGTAAACAACAATACTAACAGCTTCCCTCCAGAATATTTGGGTGATGCCTTTTTCTATCATTAGTATTCTATCACAATAACCTATTGATATGTTCCTTCTCTTAGTAATCCGATTTTGCTGTGGCATACTTGGTGTAGAAACCTATCTTTTTATACCATGCTCATTACAAAAGTTAGTGAATTTATCTTATATAAACTCACCTCCTATATCTGATCTCAAACATTTTATATCCTTACCACTTTGTTTCTCTACCATAGCCTTATACCATTTGAATGTATCTTAAATGCTTTTGATTTATCTTTTAGAAACATAACTGTCATCATTCTAGAGTAATCATCAACAAAGAGAATAAAATATCTATCTCCATATTAACTCTTTGTCCTCATGGGTCCACATAAATTAGTATGGACTAATTCTATAATTGCATCAGATAATGGGTTTTTCTTTTGAAACTAGACTTTGTCATTTTACATTTTTGACAGTTTTTACACATGATGTTGTTGGGCTTGGTCATTGTCGATAAGCCTCTGACATTTCTCTTTTTGCTAATTTTCATCATGTTGTCAAAGTTCACATGACACAGTCTTTTGTGCCATAACCATATGTCTTCATTTGTAGCAATCAAAAAAGTGGAGTTAGTATCATTCAGATAGAATAAGTTACCTTTTCTCTGCTCACCGGTACCAATCAGATTTCCAGATTTGTTCAAGATCTTTGCCTTCTTATTTTCAAATGATACTTTTTGACCTGCATTATTCAACCGAGAAACACTCAATATATTATAATTCAATCCATTTACCCAATAATAATTCTCACACTTTGCCTAGTTATTCAACATTATTGTTCCTCTACCTTCAACTAGACAAGGTGTGTCATTTCCAATTCTTACTTATCCACCCTTGTAGTATTCAAAAGTCTCAAACTTTTTCTTATCACCATTCATATGATGAGTGCAACCTCTATCTATGATCCAAACATCATTTTTTTATAATTTTAGATATGAGAGTTGTTTCTACATGCCTTTCTTCATCATCATTTGAATCATCTTTTACAACCACAAACCCCATCTCGATGTCTTCATCAGATTCGGTGTCAGTATCATCATCCTTGCATTTTGATAGGTAGCTGACCTTTTTTCCTTTGTCCTTATAGTCTCAAGTATCTCTTCTTTCTGATTTTTGGTAGCTTCTTTAATCACCTCTGTCAGACTTCTTCTCAAAAGATCTGTCATTACTTCTGTCATCTTTTCTTCTGTTAGTACATCTTGCAGCAAAATGTCCAATCTCTTTGCAATTAAAACAAACAAGTGGTAATTTACCTTTGTGTTTACCTTTGCCTCTCTGCATTCTTCTGGCCATAAGTGCTTCTATTTCATCAAGATCATCTTCTTCATTTTCACAATCACTATCTTTTCTCATAGTGTTTTTGTGACTTGATTTGCATATTCTCATAGAAGTTTTGAATGCGGACTCTATGATTGGTAAGACACTATTATCGAAGTTAATCATCTCAAATGAAATTAGTCTTCAAATAAAACTATCTAGAGTAAACTTGTTATTTGGTACTGCTCTCATTTCTTGAATGGCAGACACTCTAATAGCATAAATAGGCAGTAAGGTTCTACACCGCCAACTCCTCGGATAGTATTGACTACTTCTTTAATTCTTGTGCTGTACTAAGTGATTTTTTCTCCTTATTTTGTTATGAGATCATCAAAATTTCCTCTAAAGCTTTCTTCCTTGGCTCTCAAAATATTTTTGTCGCCACCATGTATAAGCTTCAATTTTTCCCACATCTGCTTTGCAGTCTTGCATTCTTTGACATCTTCAAATTCAGCATCGGAGAGTGAGGAAGAAAGCTCTATCATCATGCCATTATGTTCATGCTTCTCTCTCATTTGTTCAACTGTTGGGGCTTCTGTGGGTAACACATATTTAGTTTCAAGGAATTGAGTAACATCATTACCAATACCTGATAAGTGGAGTCTTATTCTGCTCTGCCATGAGGAAAAATTATCTTTGTTCAAATTTAGCACATCTCATCTGTTCATCTTCTGATCTTCGGCTTAGGTCTTGAAACCTTCCTTCTAAGCACACAAGCTCTGATACCAATTTTTAGTAACAACTGAGAGGGCGGGGTGGGGGGTGAAACAGTGGCCTCAAAAAATTATCTTTAAACTTAACCACCAATCAAAAAACCTCAGATTATTATGTCCCTACAAGATGCATGTCATGAAATTCTTATAATGATTAACTGTCTATTGGTCTATCTTGTCTATCCTTATTCTCCTTGATTACCGATGAGCACTATAACTATTTACTGAAATACAGTAAATATGTAGAGTATACTGATAAATCTAGAATAAATTATGCAAGATGTAAAATAGTAAAGAAATATATCATCCACACATATAACACATGGATTTTAATGTGGAAACCCTGTTAAGGGAAAAAACCAGTGGGACCGATACCCCAAATTTTCACTCTTATGAAGTGAGCCCTTTTAGGAGCCAACCTTGTTAAAGGTTACAAACACGCTATTAGGTGTGAACTTGTTAGAGGATTTTACACATATAGGTTGTTACTTAGTATCGGGCATCTAATGCTGCCATCCTTGAATCAGCTTCTCTCTTAGAATGTCAATAG
Source organism: Thuja plicata (assembly GCA_018584345.1). Classification (NCBI taxonomy): domain Eukaryota; kingdom Viridiplantae; phylum Streptophyta; class Pinopsida; order Cupressales; family Cupressaceae; genus Thuja; species Thuja plicata. The sequence goes on from MU224968.1 coordinate 1,664,362, forward strand.
GCATCGGGCATATCCAATTCTACTTTCATGAATCAACCTTTTTGGCACTCTTTGGGATGTACCTCAATATATAGAAGACTGTTAAGTCCTGCTCTATTAAGAGACTTGATGCTTCAATGGTTAAACTGAAACAAAATGACCTATTTCTAATGCAACTTGAATTGCAGTTTTTTAGATCTATTTAAGTACATTACCTCTCTGATCAATGTATCAATTCAATTCT
>MU224968.1:1670645-1723526 GCA_018584345.1 Thuja plicata
TCATCCTGGTACTGGTTATTTACTGGATATTCTTCTTCAAGGTCATCTTCATTAGAGATATCAGGTTCTACAACTCCATCACCAGATTTATTAGGCTCCCCAATTTGTTGAATGGAATTGGACTCCTCTGTAGGTTGAGATTGTACAGGCTCCTCTGATGATGTACCTTCCTTACTTTGACCAACACTGTTGCATCTACCCCTGTCAAAGTATGAAGATATATTTTTTCATTTTGTTGGCGTCTCTTGGACATCTCCACCTTCATTAGTCCTACTCCTCTTCCTATTTAAATTTGACTGTGACATCTCCATCAAATTAAGGCTGCAATAAAATACTATGGACTCGCTCTACTGATCGCAATACTATGAAGAAGGCTCCTTCTTTTCGGCATGTTTCAATAATGAACCTCATATATCTTAAATAGACAACTACAAATAAACCGTTTTCATTTTGGTGAATAGGTCGACCGGTACATATGATAAGAACTAATATTTGGTGAACCCCGCGTAATTTCAAGCAATTGAGTGGGTGAATAGGGCAGGAATTCGGGACCCCATTGTGTGTGATGCATGGCGAATTGGGTCCTAGGACAAATAAAAATTTCACATAGGAAAATGGAAATTTGGCAAATGATGATTGTCAAAAGAGACACTCAATTAATTCTGTGGCAAATAAGAGTAAACATTAAAGAGAAATATGGGCGAAGAACCCGAGTACCAAACTGAAATTGTGTAATCATAGTGGCGAACATTCCGACCACAATATGACTATTTTATAAAATCTAGGCGAACCGGTCAACTAGTATACGGTGTTTTTTTTCGCCAATTTCTATAGCCCGATCGGGACATATTCGCCAATTGGCGAATAATCGCCACTAAAAAAATCCCTGCTGATGAATAATTTATGGAGAAGATATTGATGAAATTATTGGAAAACTACAGTGATAAGATATCTGTAATTGAATAAGTATATGTTGGAAGCTACAATTGAAACAATTGTTATATTTCCATGGATTTCAAACCTTAATTGGTAAGACAATTTTTATATTGTAAAGTGGCATATCAATTGATTGATGAAGAAGATTTGAAAAGAGGAGTTAACAAGAAGACATAGTGAAATGGCTGAGGTATGTGAAGCTACAATGGGTACTTGCTGAGATTACATGTTGGTAAGGTAATTTTTTGTTTATCTTTAACACCAAGTCAAGTTTAGATGAGTACAAGTTTAGTCTTGGCTGAGTGGCAGAGAAGAAGATTAAGGAACTTATGTTTGTTTTGATTGATGTGAGTGTCGACTGAGTGAGAGTACATGCTGAGTAAATTTAGTTTTGAATGAGCATCAATATTTACCCAGTGTTAGTAAATTACTAATTTATCTAGTGACGACCAAGTGAAAGAACATAGTGATGAGTGAGTGTTTTTTATTTTGACAGTTTGATTAACATTTGAGATCCTAGCTATCATACTTGATTTCTTGGGATTTATGAAGTATTTTTAAGATAAGGATGATTGTTGTGGAGAATTAAATGAGAATTTAATATATATTTAACCATTTTTATGTATGGATCCAAGAAGGACTTTTGGGATGTATTCTATAAGGTATATGGAAAACAAAATGTTGGAGGCATTCGTTAAATCTGACCAAACCCTAATGTCTATGATGATGATTAAGCAAAAAAATATCTAGCTACCTGATTAGAGAGGCATAAGATTAACCTAATTGTAGGTTAAGTGTAGATAGGTTCATTCAGTTGAATGGAAAATCTAAGCATAATGTAGAGAAGGCTAAAAATAGCAATACAAGACTGCACATTGGTTATTACTTGACGTATTTCAAAGAAGATCTAAGTTTGATATGACAATGGAGGCTAGTTAGTGAATTGGCATTTGAGAAAAAGTGGATCTATATTTGCAAAGTGAGTTGTATGCTTCAAATCACATTACGATTAATTTATAACAATTGTATCAGTGCAAAATCCTTTTAAACAAGGTTGACCTAAGAGTCATATTATAAATCCTTTAATCAAGGTGACATTCTAATGGAATGGTCTAAGCCCTCTAACAAGGCTCACTTTTAACAAGGTGATTAAATCCTTTAACAGGGTCACATTTAACAGTGTCTATTATAACCTTTAATAAGGTTGGCTCTTCACAGAGCTCACTTCAGAAGAGTGAAAAATTGGTAGCATGTTACTAGTGGTTTTCCCATATTTGGTTTCCATGTTAAATCCTACTATCATAATTGTGTGAATGTTATTTGATGTGTTGTAACTGTATCATCCTAAAATGGAAGAACTTCCATGTTAAGAGCGTTTAGCCCTCCTTAGGGTTTTTTTTTTACCACCATCATATTGTCCCCCCATTTGTGCTCCCTCTCTTACATCTTTTCTTGTTTCTAACCTTGATTGGGCCTCCTCGAGCACCATCCCTACCATCTAGCACATATTCTAGGGATTTTGGTCCTCCCTCGTTCAAGGTCAACCTCAACCTCAACCTAGCTTAAGGTAGACCTCGACCTAGGTTAAGGTAGACCTTGACCTTGACCTTGACCTAGGTCAAGGACAACCTCGACCTTGACCTAGGTCCCCCTTTCAAGTTTGGAAGTTTGTCAGCTGTGGGAGGTCATTAAAAGTTCATTTCCCACTTCAGGGTCTGTTGTTTTGAGTTTTGAAGTGATGATTCTTAAATTATATTTAACATAGGTCCTCTTCTAGGGATATAGGTATAATTAGAATTTAATTCTCCTATGTAGGCCTCTCTAGAAGAATGTGCCCTAGTTTAATATATAAGGAAGTTTTCTCCTCTCATTTTCTCTAAGTCATATCAAGTATGACTTATCAATCCAAGAAGTCTCGCAAAGAAAGAAGAAGCCAAGCATTGTTCTACATTTTTTCAAGCCTTCTAAGTATCCAATTATTCCTCTCAAGCATTCAAGTTCTCCATTAGAGATCAAGGATTCCAAGCATACAATCATGGAGGTTTATGGTTTCTAATATTGAGCCCAAGCTTTCATATTTACATACTTGTTTACATTCCAAATATAATTGCATATCTATTGAATATCATAGCTTCATTATTAGATTTACTTCTACTAGTTTCTAGCATTCTTTATTTCAATTATTGATTTCAAGGTTAATTCCTAAATTGGGGTTTAACTAAGGCAAATCCCTCCCCCCAAGAAACAAATCCATTTCTCTTGCAGATATAGGTTCAGAATAGCGGATAAGAGTGCAGATTCAGATACCCTTTACAAAATAATTTCAGGATCCAGAAATAGATTTTTAGTCTAAGACTTCTGAGGTTGATTTTGGTTAGAATCAGAAATTCTGGGTCAATGGTGACATTGACTTGAGGGTCAAAATCAGAACTGTGTCAGAATGGAAAAATATTTTTGGGTTTTGTTCGCCTCTACGTTTCTATTCCAGATATGGTCTCATATTTTCCAGAAACTGAGTGTAGACCCTTGAAAACAACATTCTCCAGATCTGCAACATTTCAAGGTTGGTACTTTTCTCCTATTCATTTCAATTAAAGATTATTAATATTTCTAGATCTATAACATGTTCTTTTCTAAAATGGGAATTCAAGATCTTCCTCTTTGCTCTTATTTCCAAATGATTGATTCATTTATGCATTGATCCTTCCTTTGGGGTTAATCAATTTGGATCCTTCCTTTGGGGTTAATAAATTTGGATCCTTCATTTGTGTATCTAATGATAAAAGGGGAACATCTTATTTACCCCCTAAATTTCAAATACATATTTTTTATCTTAAATTTTGGTAACCAACATACATTCCTTAATCAACACATTCCATTTTAAATGTAACATTATATTTCTTATGTTACATTTTTGTGAACCCGCGATAGACAACTCCTTTTTTTTGGTGTTAGATGCTTTCCCTCCTTTCCTTAGAGACTAGATCTTGCATGCATATTAAATTTGTTTTCTTTTATTCTCTTTCATTTTAAAACAATAAAATAAACAAAAAATTTGCATACTCATAAAAATATAAAAATATTTCTTGTATTTCATTCACTATGAAGATCTTTAAGATGTTTTGGGGTATGGCTATTTTTCTCATTATCCTTCTTTTAGAATCTCTTTATAGTACTTATGATGTGTATGAAAGTATCATCCATTTCATCATGTTTGTTAATCTTCATGTTTCAATTGCTTATGCTATCTTGAGGTCAACTAATACTAGTCTTCCTACTTTCAAAACTTTCATTAAGGATTTGTGTAGTGGACTTATTGCTCTTTTAGATAATGTGAAGAATTGGGTAGATGATACCCCATCTAATAATCTTCCTAATCCTAATCCTATCATTCCTAATATAGTTCACAATCCTCCTAATCCTAATCCTGTCATGCCAAATCCAATTCCTAATATTCCTATCCCTATTTCACCATCTTCTATCCCTAGTTCCTCTCACACTTATAATAGGGCTCAAGATAGGGTTCATGATATAGATGTTCGAGAAATCTTCCATTTACCTTCCCCTTCTTATCTGATCCATGATGATATATATTAAAGGGAAAGACAAAGAAACCTCTTCTAAACCTATCATTCCACCATACACAAAATTTTCTCATGAACACCATAATAAATCACCTCCCGTAGAAGCTTTGCAAGATATGTACACTACCGAATATACTATGGTGGATAAACAAGGCTATAAGGGTTTAGGGCTTGGTGCTAATGAACATGGCATTAAAAACTTGATGCATTCATCCCCTAAATAAGACATGTATGGTATAGGCTTCCCACCTCCTCCAATCAAGGTGGTTGATCTTAACCATCATCCTCCTCTTCATGTTATTCTTCCAACACCTTACTTAGGTCACCCTGATACTCCTCAAGATGTGGATAAGAAAGTGTATGTCTAGTTAATGAATTCTAAGAAAGAAATCTTTAAACCCATACCGAAAAATGCTCTCTCTAAATACAGATGTCATTTTCATTATAGTAATACACATTTACTTGCTGATTGTGTGCATTTAAAATTATATGTTAGAGAAAGAGCTTCTTTAGGAATTATATCTCATTCTTGTGTGGTATTACAATTTCTTCATAATTTTTATACAGGGCATTCCCCTTGTTCTTCTATAATTTAGATCATATTTTTCCTCTTGTCTCTTAACTGGTGTGCAAGAGTTATTTCCTTCCAATCTTGTAGGATCCATTATGCTCTTAGCATGTATTTTGTTTTGATTTTAATTGGTTATTCTTTCTACATTCTATCCTTATAATTTTCTATTATGGAACATACTTCCTTCGCTCATAATCATTCATGATATCTTTTCTAGGACATTTGTTTTGCAAAGATATCTCATTTTACAACATCTCTTGATATAATTTGATATATCCCTTGCTTTCATCCCTGGGGGACAAGGTATTCTACTCCTTCCTCTATCTAAGGATCTACTTTCCTTAGCATAGTGGCATTTGTTTATCATACAACATTATTGCCTTATAAATATTTATGTTATGGCTATGGATACCCTCCTATATGAGAGGTGATTGTCTTAGGTCATCTCCTCTTCTTTATTTTGCAAATTATGTTTTTTTTTATAAACTCTTTCCCTTGCTTTGGGTTAGAGTTTGATTCCTTCATTTCGAGATTCCTCTTCCTCTTGATTGTGAGGGCTTGATGATGAAATCTTGGGTCCCTCTTTTCTTTAGAAGATGACATTTTATCCTAAGCAATCCTCTATGGTGGGGGTATTGATGATAAGATATCTTCCTCTTGCTGGATCCTTTTTCCATATGTGACATATCCATTTCATGATTATCTATGATCTTAGAGGTAAGGGTCAATACTCTTTACTAAGGTTATAGTGTATATTGTTGTTAAGCTGGATATCTCCTTACCTTGTAAAGTAGGTATCCTCTTTCTCTTCCTTATACTTCCTAGTGGGTAGTCATGATAAGGAGGGGGAAATATATAGGGTCTCCCCTATACTATAGTTTACATTTTACATTATGCTAAATCCTTTGAAGGTAACGCACATAAGTTCCTAAATCCTGAAGAGACACACATTTTTATTTTTTATTTTTATTTTTACTAAATCCTTGGAAGGTAACGCAGATAAGTTTCTAAATCCTGAAGAGATATGCCTTTTAAATATGCTAAATCCTTGGAAGGTAACACACAAGTTGCTAAATCCTTAAGAGACACACATTTTTATTTTTATTTTTATTTTTGCTAAATCCTCATAAGGTAACACACATAAGTTGCTAAATCCTGAAGAGATACACATTTTAAATATGCTAAATCCTTGGAAGGTAACACGCATAAGTTGAAAAATCTTGAAAAGACACACTTTTTTTATTCCATAGTGATACAAGAATGTGGATCTATGGATATTTCTAAAGGCATCATAAGACGTATTACAATTACAAAGTTGAGTTTATAGGTGAATCTATTGGTCACTCCCTCCTTGTTGATTCACGGTAAGGTGGGAATCTTATTAGGTGAGGTAATCACTATCTCATTTCTCTCTTTCGCTTTCATGCTAGTAGGATTAGATCATGAAGCTATGTTATCTATAGTGGTGCTCTTGTCTTGCTTATGTAGTCATGTATGTTTTCTATGACTAATTTCTCTTTTCTTGCATATCTTTGTGCATGTATTTTGAGATAGAGTCCTTGGTCTAGGGGCTCATGTCCTGGATTAAGTGATATTTTACCTTGTTGCGATCCACTAGAGTCTTTCTTCTAACTTTACCGTGAGTATGTTTGATTTCCATACTCCTGCTAAAGTGGGGGATTAATGTATCATCTTAAAATGGAATAAATTCCATGTTAAGAACATTTATCCATCCTTAGGGTGCATTTTTTTATCACCATCATATTCCCCCCCCATTTTTGCACCCTCTCTTACTTCTTTGCTTATTTAGGACCCTGATTGGTCCTCTTCGGGCACCATCCCTCCCAACTAGCACATTTTCTAGGGGTTATGACTCCCTGGGTCAAGGTTGACCTTGACCTAGGTCAAGGATGACCTCACCCTTGACCTAGGTCCCCCTTTCAATTTTGGAAATTTGTCGGCTGTTGGAGGTCATTAAAAGTTCATTTCCTGCTTCTAGGTCGGCTATTTTGGGTTCCGAAGGGACGATTCTTAAATTATATTTAACATAGGTCAGCTTCTAGGGATATAGGTATAATTAGAATTTAATTCTCCTATGTAGGCCTCTCTAGATTATTTTGCCCTAGTTTGATATATAAGGAAGTTTTCTCCTCTTATTTTCTCTAAGTCATATCAAGTACGAATTATCAATCCAAGAAGTCTCTCAAAGAAAGGAGAAGCCAAGCATGATTTTACATATTTTCAAGCCTTTTAACTATCCAAATCTTTCTCTCAATCATTCAAGTTCTCCTTTGGAGATCAAGGATTCCAAGCATACAATCATGGAGGTTTATGGTTTCTAATATTGATCCCAAGCTTTCATATTTACATACTTGTTTACATTCCAAATACAATTGCATATCTATTGAATATCATAGCTTCATTATTATATTTAATTCTATTACTTTCTAGCATTATTTATTTCAAATTTGATTTCAAGGTTAATTCCTAAATTGGGGTTTGAATAAGGCAAACCCTTCCCCCCAAGAAAAAAATACATTTTTCTTGCAGATACTGGTTCAGAACAGTGGATCAGACTGCGGATTTGGATACCCTTTTTGGAAAAATTTTGGGATCAGGAAACAGATTTTCATTTTGAGAATTTTGAGGTCAATTCTTCCCTTGGTCAAAATCGGAGATTTTGGGTCAATGGTGACATTTAATTGAGAATCAAAATTGGAACTATGTTAGAATGGAAAAATATTTCTGAATTTTATTCGTCTGTATGTTTCTATTACACTTCTGGTCTTAGATTTGCCTGAAATTGAGTGCAGACCCCAAAAATAGCATTCTTCATATTTGAAACATTTCAAGGTTGGTACTTTTCTCCTATTCAATTAAATTAATTATTATTAATCTTTCTAGATCTATAATACATTCATTTATAAAATGGAAATTTAAGATCTTCCTCTTTGCTCTTATTTCCAAATGATTGATTCATTTATGCATTGATCCTTCCTTTTGGGTTAATCAATTTGGATCATTCATTTGTGTATCTAAGGATGAGAATTGGAACATATTATTTACCCCCTACATTTCAAATACATATTCTTATCTTACATTTTGGTAACAAACATACATTCCTCAATCAACACATTCCATTTTATATGTAACATTCTATTTCTGCAAATTGATTACAGTAAGTTGTTAAGAGTTTTATATTCTGCAAGTTGATTACATTAGGAAATCGAACTGCAAGTTTATGTTAGTGATTATATGATATAGAGACCTAGTGGATTACTCAGTGGATCTGAGTTGGTTAAAGTGTTTATAAGTTTAATTGGTACATCTGGACCTAGGATAACTTATTGACCCCCCTCAGTTATTATGGATCATTTTAACAATTGGTATAAGAGAATTGTTGTGCTTGTAAGGAAAATTTGGAAGGTACTTGAAGCTAAAGAACAAGATGTGCAAAAAAGAGGTACCGAGGCTGAACAAAGAGAACTTCCATACATGGAAAATTTTGATGAATTACACATTGCTAGACTTGAAGAAGAAGAAAAATACTATGTGGAACTTTATTAAATAATAGTGCATACAGTTATTATAGGTCAACAAATGAAAGAAAAATAAGAACACAACGAAGAATTTTGAAGATTGCATCAACCCTAAGTTAACCTGAATTTGAAGATATAAAAGAGTACAAAACTGCAAAAGAAATGTGGGACACACTGGAAACTATCTATGGAGGTGATACAAATGTACTAAGAACCAAATTTGAAAGCTTAAGAAGTAAGTTTGATGAAATGAGAATGTGAGACGGTGAAACTGTTGTTCAATATTGTAGCTGAGCTAAGGAGTTTGTAAATGCTATAGAGGAGCTAATGGATCTATTGATGATGATACTATTATTAGAAAGGTACTAAGAACTCTACTTCCTATTTATATTGTTAGAGTATTTTCTAGGCAAGAAGTTAGATGTACTCCTGATAAAAAATTAACTCTCAAAGGTCTAGTTGGTAGACTTACTTCTTTTGAGTTATCAAAGTTTAATAATTTTACCCCTCAAAATGTTGATTCTACATTAAAATCACAATTAAATCTTCTTAAATGTAAGAATGAAAAATAAATAAATGTGATCAATAACAGTGACACTTTTTATGATGATCTTGATGAACTTGAAGCACTTATGGATAGAAGACTACCGAGAAGAAAAGGAAAATTCAAAGGTAAACACCTGATGCAGTCAAGCTCAGAGGATCCAATAAAGGACCATCTAAATTTTTAGACAACAATAAGACAACAATGGGAACTCAAAAAAATAGAGATATAATAACTTATATCTATTCATATTTATTTCACATTCAATTACATGCAACATGTCGGGTTGTAAGGTCTTTCGGCCAAATATAAATGCAAACACAATAAGATAAGCACCGATATCTTCTACAAGTTTTAGATCACCTTCTTAACTATCCTTGATCTATGAAACACTACACATAAACTTGGTAGGAATACCAATACAGAATCTAAACTTGTTCTCACAAGCCACCAAGCAATCTTCTTGTTTCCTAAGCCAACATGCTACTAGCCCTCCAAGCTATCTTCCACAAAATTTAGATCTGCAGACCTTACATCAACTCTTTCCCTTACTTATGGCCCCCCTATTCTCTACCTAACAGTACTCTTTATTTATAAAATATTCCCATAAGTCAGTATTACAAAAGCAATAAATCACAAACATAAGTTGACACAAAGAACACAACACCCAATGTGTTCTTCGCTAGTCGGCTTGCAATGATCAATAAATCTACCAGATTTAGGTCCATAGAATCTCCAAAGATAGATGCCACATAAATTTCATGACCCAAATTAAATGCATAAGTCACCTAGCAAGTCGGTAATAGATCCAACCAAAGAACTTATTTGGTGAGAAAGAATAGGAAAAGATAGACCACTCAGTGAGCAATAGAACCTAGCCAAAAGAAACCAGTTGGTGAAGCCACTGAACCATCCAAACCCTACTCAGTGAAACAACCAAGTAGTAGGAGTAGCATACATCAAGACCCGTCAGTGAAACCAAACCAACGCCAGTGACCGAGACCCATTAGTGAAGAAGAACCAACACAAGTAACCATTCTCATCAACAAGACAATAACTTGAATTGAGAACCCACCATAGTTACCAAGAATATTAACACTGAGACTGAGAAAATAGCCACTGAACCAACAACAGTGACTGAGAAAGCTTCAACTGAGTACTCCAACCTAGCTTCAAGGAAACCAAAAATTTGACCAGAATAGAATTGTCAAGAGCCTCAAATGCCCCTACATCAGACACCTAAGGTAATAAAACAAGTGTGTCCCACACTTAGACTCCCAAAGTAGATCAAGAATCTACCACCTCATCTTTACAATCAGTCTCAACATCCTCAAGGTTAAGAACAACAATTTACACACTAGCACATCCAATTGAACCAAGCCAGTCTCTAATGCTCCCACATCATCATCAACAACAACAACCTCATCAAGCACTCAAGCTTATAAATAAGAAAGAAATCAAGATGTCCACCATCTTCACATTTCTCATTGACAACCTTATATCAATCAACAAAACAATCAACATCAATTCCCTTACCGCCAACCTAAGAAATTTCATCAACTAATCCAACCATAAGAACAACAAAAACCATATCTAGGTCGACTTCCCTTTCAACAAGGTCATCAATACTGACTTCCTCAAAAAAACCCTTAGACAAACGTAACTCTTTCTCCTCATCAGAAATATTATCATCCAAAAAAGGATGCTCTGCAATTTCCATATCACATCCATCCATCTAAGTATGAAAACCATCCACCTCTACAACAATAACATCAACTTGCTCCATCCTCCTCTGAACAAGTCTTTGCACTAGCCAAACAAGCCTAAGTGTGATTGGAAAATTCCAACATACATTAGACACTTAGTTTTGTCAACCGATTAGTTAACTCCTTAAGCCTTCTGCCAAGTTTGTACATGACCTTCTCCTCTAAAATGTAAAAATTCTCCTTAAGAAAAGCTATTAGATCTTCTGCCCAATTTTCAACATAACCAACAGATCAAGGGTTACCAAGATCAACAAAAGAAACCCTAATCTCTTCAAATACCTCAATCTTCAACTTCTTCATCTCACCAGGGATCTAAACTAGCAGATCCTCAACAATCCATTCAACCATCCCAAGATTCAATATTCTTGGAGGAATCTCTCTAGAACTTCAAAAACCCTAACCTCCACAAGAAATGAACTAGCTCTGATACCACTTTATGTAGTCAATCTCAAAGGATCCAATAAAGGACTGTCCAAACTTGCAGCCAACAATAAGACAATACCAGAAACTCAGCAACATAGAGATATAACAACTTATATCAATTCATATTCATTTTGGATTCAATAACATGCAACTTGTCAATTTGTAAGGCCTTCCTGGTTTTGACCAAATACAAATGCAAACACAATTAGATCACCACCAAGATCTTCTGAAAGTTTCAGATCACCTCATTAATTATCCCAGATCTGTGACACACCACACAGAAACAAGGTAGGAACACCAAGACAAAATCTAAACTTGTACCCACAAGACACCCAACAATCTTCTAATTTCCTAAGCCAACATGCTACTAGCCCTGCAAGGTATCTTCCACCAAATTCAGATCTGCATACCTTACAACAACTCTTTCCCTTACTTTTTCTCCTTCCTACTCTCTACCTAACACTCTTTATTTATACCATCTTTCCACAAGTTAGCATTACAAAAGAAATAAATCAGAAACATAAGTCGCCACCAAGAACACAACACCCAATGTGTTCTTCACCAGTTATCTTGCAACAATCATTAAATACACTAGATTTAGGTTGACACAATCACCAAAGAGAGATCCCACGTAAATTGCGCGATCCAAATTAAATCAATAAGTGAGCCAGAAAGTTGGCCAATAGATCTAACCAAAGACCTAGTCCATGAGAAAGAAAACTAAAAGATAGACTACTCAGTGAGCAATAGAATTGAGCCACAAGAAATTATTCGGTGAAGCCACTAAACCATCCGAACACTACTCGGTGAAAAATTTGAGCAGAAAGAGAAGCAGGCACCGAGACCCACTAGTGAAACTAAACAAACATGAGTGACCAAGTCTCGTTGGTGAAGTAGAAACAACATAAGTAATTGATCTCATCGGTGATCCAACACCTCTAACTGAGCACCCACCATAGTTACCGAGAGGCTTAACACTGAGACCGAGCAACCAACCACCAAACCAACAACAGTGACCAAGAAACCTTCAACTAAGTACTCCAACCAAGAAATCCATTCTTCAACCGAGCTCTAAAGAAACTGACAATTTGACCAGGATAGATTTATCAAGAACCTTAGATGCCCCTTCAGCAACTTCCTATAAAAAAAATTCATGTAACAATGTAGGCCATATTGAAGTAAGATGTCCTGACAGGAATGTCACAGATGATAGAAGAGAAAGAAAGTACCAAGGAAAAAGAGATGAAAAATATTTTAGAAGCTATAAGGACTATGAGGAAAAAGGTAAGAAATCCTACTATATTGGTGAAGAAGAAACTGATAGTAAATGTGATAAATCTTATGACAATGATATAGAAGTTGTTTATGTTTCTATAAAAGATGATTCTGATGAGGATGAGAAAAATGCACTTATTTCATATATGATTAAAGGTGATAGATGGATAATTTATAGTGGTTTCTCACATCACATGACTGGTGATAAAAGTAAATTTTAAACCTTAACCTATTGCAAAGGTAGTTGTGTTAAGTTTATTAATAACAAACCATATCTTGTGAAAGAAAAGGATCAATAAAATTGACTAATAAGATCACATGTGACAATGCTTATTGGACTGAAGGTCTGAATTGTAATTTGTTGAGTGTTGCTTAGTTGAATACTTAAGGATATTGAGTCGAATTCCATCATAAAAGGCTAAAATATTTGATGCTACTGGTGAACTGATTAGAAGTGGTGAAAAAACAAAAGGTTATTTATTATATGTAGATCTATCTGATGAGACATGTTTGTTTTCACAATATGATGATGTATGGTTATGGCATAAGAGGTTATGTCATCTGAACTTTGACAATTTAATAAACATTAGTAAGATGAAAAGAGTAAGAGGCTTACCAAGATTGAAGAAACCTGATAATCTTATGTGTAAGAAATGTCAGTTGGGAAAAATGATGAAGTCTAGTTTTAAGAGAAAAACCTATACTTCAAATAATGTTTTGGAATTGGCTCATACTGACCTTTGTGGTTTTATTGGTGTACAAAGCTAATGAGGTGATCAATATTTCATACTACTTGTTGTTGATTACTATATAATGACGACTGTGATGATTCTCAAAGAAAAATTTGATTCTTTTCAGTTGTTTAAGTGGCATTTGGAAAAAGTTGAAAAAGAGATAGGTAAGAGCTTGAGATAGATGAGATCTGATAGAGGAGGAGATTTTATATCTATTGAGTTCAACATATTCTGCAATGATAGAGGAATAAAAAAAAACTATTTTTCTCTAAGAAGTCCCCCATAGATGGCATAGCTGAGAGAAGGAATAAATAAATAATGTATTGTGCTAGAACACTGGTGATAGAGAATAATGTTGCACAAAAGTACTAGAGAGAAGCTACAAGTATAACAATCTATACCTTGAACTAAGTATAACTCAAGAAAGGTACTGGTATTACACCTTATGAGTTATGGTATGGTTATGCACCTAATTAAAAATACTTTAAAGTCTTTGGAATAAAAATTTATATATTGAAGAAAAATAGAAATTGAAAACTTGACGATAAAAGTGATGAAGGAATATTCCTAGGTTATTCCACTAAGAGAAAAGCATATAAGTGTTTGAACTCTAACACTAACAAAGTTGTGGAAAGTGCAAATGTTAGAATTGATGAATATGAAGAAAAGAATGAAGTTGAATGCAAGAAAGAACCTGAATACTACATATCTTTCGTTTACATGAACAAAAGACAGCCCAACAGTTTGCTTGAACTAGAAAAAGAAGCTACCAAACAATAGAATGGTGCTCCCGAGAATTAGAAAGAAAATTCTGAGATAGAGAAAGAGGTTGCTAAGGATCAAGAGGCAACTGCCGTAGGATCTGAGGAAGAAGCAGAGACACATAATGAACTTGAAATAAATTTGCATAATGAATATGAGGAAGAACAATAAGAGAAAATGAGACCAGATCCTACAGTAGAAAGTATGTAAGAAGACATCATAAACTAGACCAAATCATTGGAGAAAAATATTAAGAGGTCATGAAAAGAAGTAAATTGAAAAATCAGACATTACTATTATATGAATTTGAGCCCAAATTAGTGAACAATGCTTTGGATAATGAAGACTCGATACAGGTCATAAATGAAGAAATTGAGCAAATTGAGAAGAACAAAACCTCAACACTAGTACCTAGGCCAAAGGACAAGAATGTTATTGGAACAAAGTGGGTATTTAGAAATAAGCTGAATGAACATGAAGAAGTTACAAGAAATAAGTCTAGACTGGTATGCAAAGGTTATGCACAAGAATAAGGCATTTACTATGGTGAAATATTTTCCCAAGTTGCTAGATTTGAAGGAGTTAGAACTTTACTGGCTTATGCAGCTTACAAAGAATTCAAATTATATCAAATATATGTCAAATCAGCAGTTCCCAATGGAATACTGGAAAAAGAGGCATACATCAAACAAGCTGAAGGATTTTTTGATTCAAGCAAGAGGAATATGGTCTGCAAGCTACATAAAACATTGTATGGATTGAAGCATGCCCGCAAAGCATGGTATGCGAGATTTCATAATTACTTAGTTAAGATTGGGTTTAAAAGGACAAATGACAAGAGTATTTTGTACTTAATGTCTGAAAAAGGTAAAGGGGTATTGTTAGCTGAAATATTTTTTGATGATATCATATTTGGAGGACAATATTCTTTATGCCAAACATTTTGAAATGAGATGCAAACATAATTTGAGATATCTATGTCTGGAGAGATCAAATTCTTTGTTGGTCTGCAAGTATATCAAGTGAAGAAAGACATACACATTACTCAATATAAATATATCAAGGAGATACTGAAAACCTTTCGCATGGAGGACTCCATACCTATAAGTACACCTATGGTTACTAGACATAAAATATCAAACACTAATGAGATAGTTGAAGTCAATCAAACCCTGTATAGATCAACGATTAGGAAGCTACAATATATTGTAAACATTAGACCATATATTGCATTAAGAGTGGATTGTTGCAATATTTTTTGAAAATCCTAAACATTTTCACATGATGGTAGTGAAAAGAAGATACTTAAAAGGAACAAAGGACTACTGATTGTATTATAAGAAGAATGAGAAGTTTCAACTGAAAGTATATATAGATGTCGATTGGGCAAGAAATGTTGATGACAAAAAGAGCACAAGTGGTGGTGCATTATTTCTAGGAAAGAGATTAGTGTCTTGCACAAGTAAGAAATAGAATTGTATTTCTCAATCAACAACAAAGGCTAAATATGTTGCAGTGGAAATTAATTGTTCAAATATAGTGTAGATCGAGCAATTATTGAAAGGAATGAAGGAAGAGATCATTGATCCATTTGTTATTTTTGGTGATAACACTAGTGCTATTTGATGACATGTAACCGTTTGAATGTTTGACAATGTTAAGTTGAAGATAATGCAAGGCATTAAATTAGTTAATGTATTGTATTATCATTGATGTCAACTTAATATCATCTGTACGGTCATATACATAATGCCAAAGAATTTAGACAATTAATGGAACAAAGGTTATGCTTTCAGCAATACATAAAATTCATGTATTCACTAAGTTAGAAACAACACTGAACGAGTGCACACCGAAGGTCAGAGAAAAGAAGAACAGTCATAGTGATACCTAACGAGCTAAACTATAGTGTAACCGATGAAGCAAAGCCACAGTGATGCCCGAAGAGAAAATTTAGAAGGTTTCTCAATGAGTAAAATTCCAATGATGCCCGACAGATGGAGATCATGAAGCTAACTAAATTCTCACCAACAAAACTATCAGTTTTCACCAACAACTAACTACAAAGATGACCGACGGAACAAAGAGTTCAGAAATGACAAAATATCTAGCTGGCAAGAGCTAAAGATAGACTTAACTGGTTGTTTTCTTTGTTTTATTTGACTAGAGTTAAGTGATTAATTTAAAGATGATTTGTACAGTTAGCAAGAATATAATTATGATAAAAATCAGGAGTTATGCTTTAAATCTAATTGGCTGGATTGTTTTTCACGCCAAGAATCAAGAATCAAGAAGCATGAATATCATGTCTATATAAGAGACAAGCTTAATTAATTTACAAATGGGATTAAGGGGAGTGAATAAAAAGAGGATGCTGAAGAGAAAATAATGAAGAATAACTTCATACAGTCCTGATCAATCAAGCTGAAGGAGAGCTAAGGAATTTTGCAGACACTGACGAATAGCGAAGCAGAGCATCATAGAGCAAAAAGTGTGGAGCATAAAAAATTGAATTTGATACATTGATCAAAGAGGTAATGGACTTAATTAGATCTAAAAATCTCCAATTCAAAGTTGCATTAGAAACAGATCATAGTGTTTCAGTTTAACCATTGAAGCATCAAGTCTTTTAACTGAGCAAGACTTAACAGTCTTTTATGCATTGAGGTACATACCAAGGAGTGCCAAAAAGGTTGATTCATGAAAGTGGCATTGGATTTTCCCAATACCTATTGACAGTCCAAGCAGGAGGATGATTCAAGGATGGTAGAAATAGATGCTTGATACTAAGTGACACCCTCTATGTATAAAATCCTCTAACAAGGTCAGACTTAATAGTGTGTTTGTAACCTTTAATAGGGTTGGCTCCTAACAGGGCTCACTTTAGAAGAGTGAAAATTTGGGGTACCAGTCCTAATAGTTTTTCCCTTAACATGGTTTCCATGTTAAAAATTCATGTGTTATGAGTGTATGAATCATTTCTTTATTGTTTTGTATTAGACATAGTTAACACTGGATTCATTGGTATGCTCTTCTTATTTAGTGAGTTTCGGTAAATAGTTATACTACTTATCAGTAATCAAGAAAGAATAAGGGAAGATAGAGAACACTGATAGATAGTTAATCAATATTAGTATTTCCTGACATTCATCTTGGAGGGACTTAATAATATGAGGTTTATTGATGGGTGGTTAAGTTTGAAGGATAAATGTTTTAGGCCACTGATTCACCCCCCCCTCCTCTCAGTTATTACTAACAATTGGTATCAAATCTTGTGTGCTTAGAAAGGAATGTTTCAATACCTAACTCAAGATCACAATATGAAGAGACAAGATGTACCCAAGTTGAACAAAGACAACTTTGCTTCATGGCAAAGCATGACAAGACTCCACTTATCAGGTATTGGTAATGATGTTACTCAATTCCAAGATACTGAAAATGTGTTACCTAAAGGAGTATTGATAGTAGATCAATTGAGAGAGAAGCATGAGCACAACTGCATGGTTATAGAGCTTTCTTCCTCACTCTCTGATGCTAAGTTTGAAGATGTCAAAGATTGCAAAACTTCAAAAATTATGTGGGACAAACTGAAGCTTGTACATGGAGGTGATACAAATGTTCTGAGAGTCGAGGCAAAAATCCTTAGAGGAAAGTTTGATGATCTTTGAAGGAAAGAAGGAGAAAACATCACACAGTACAACACAATAATTAAAGAAGTAGTCAATGCTATACGAGGAGTTGGAGGTACGCTTGAAGAGGAGACAATGGTAAGTAAAATCTTAAGAACCTTACTACCTACATATTCTATTAGAGTTTCTATCATTCAAAAAATGAGAGCAGTGGCAAAAAATAAAGTTACTCTTGATAGTTTAATTTGTAGACTGATTTCATTTTATATGAATAACTTTGATAATAGTGTCTTACCAAACTTAGAGTCTGCATTTAAGTCTTCTATGAGAATAAGAAAATCAAGTCATAGACACACATCTAGAAGAGATAGTGAAAGTGAAAGTGCAGAAGAAGAAGATCTAGATGAGATAGAATCACTTATGGCTAGAAGAATGCAGAGAGGAAAAGGTAAATACAAAGGCAAGTTACCATTTGTATGCTTTAATTGTAAAGAGATTGGACACTTTGCTGCAAGATGTCCTAACAGAAGAAAAGATGATAGAAGTATTGACAAATCTTTTGAGAAGAAATATGATAGAGGTGATAACAAATATTAGAGAGGTTACTGCTAATCAGAAAGAAGAGATACCCAAGACTACAAGGACAAAGACAAGAAAGCCAGCTACCTAGCTTCTTGCAAAGATGAATATACTGACACCAAACCTGATGAAGACATCGAGATGGTATTTGTGGCTATCAAGGATGATTCAGATGAAGATGAAAGGTATGAAGAAACTACACTCATATCTAAGGTTATAAAAAATGACATCTAGATTATAGATAGTGGTTGCACTCACCACATGACTGGTGACAAAGAAAAGTTTAACACTTTTGAGTATTATAATGGTGGTACAGTAAGAATGGATAATGATACACCTTGTCCAGTTGAAGGTAAAGGAGCTATAATATTGAACAACCTAATTTAATGTGAAAATGCTTATTGGGTAAAAGAATAGAAATATGATCTATTGAGTGTTTCTCAACTGAATAATTTAGGTCATAGATTAGCATTTGAGAACAAGAAGGCAAAGATCTTCAATGAATCAGGAAGATTGATTGGTATCGGTGAACAAACAAAAGGTAACTTATTCTATCTAAATGATACTAACACCACTTTCTTAATGACTAGAAATGAAGACATATGGTTGTGAAACAAAAGATTGTGTCATGTGAATTTTTACAACATGATGAAAATAAGAAGAAGGAGAAATGTAAGAGGCTTACTAACAATGACAAAGCCCGAAAACATCATGTGCAAGAATTGTCAAAAAGGTAAAATGACAAAGTCTAGTTTCAAAATTAAAACCCATACATCTGATGATATTCTAGAATTATTCCATACTAATCTATGTGGACCAATGAGGACAAATAGTTATTATGGAAGTAAGTATTTTATTCTCTATTTTTATGATTACTCTAGAATGATGACAGTTATGTTTCTAAAAGATAAATCTGAATCATTCAAGATGTTTAAATGGTATAAGGCTATGGTAGAGAAACAAAGTGGTAAGGATTTGAAATGTTTGAGATCAGATAGAGGAGAAGAATTTATATCAGATGAATTCACTAATTTATGTAATGAGCATGGTATAAAAAGATAGGTTTCTGTACCAAGAACACCACAACAAAATGGGATTGTTGAGAGAAGGAACAGATCAATAGTTGATTGTGCTACAACACTGATGATAGAGAAATGCATCACCCAAATCTTCTAGAGGGAAGCAGTCAATACTATTTTCTACACACCAAACAAAGTACAATTGAAGGACACAAAGAAGACACGTTATGAGCTATGGTATGGTAAAACACCCAATGTAAGTTACTTCAAAATATTTTGTATTCAATGTTATATCTTAAAGGATGATAGAAATTGAAAGCTTGATGCCAAAAGTGATGAAGGTATCTTTTTAGGGTATTCCACCAAGAGCAAAGCTTATAAATGTCTTATCAAGGCTTCTAACAAAATTTTTGAAAGTGAAAATGTAAAGATAGATGAATTTACAGAAAAGAATGAGTTGGAAAGAAAAAAAGAACCAGAGGACTACAAAAAGTTTGTATAATGTGAAGAACTTGACACTCTTCTTGAACAACAATGGTTAAATCTAGAACAACAAAATGTTGCAACCGACGGTGAGACTGCAATTAATGACAGTCAAGTTAATGATCAAAATAATGTGCAAGGTGATAAAGAACAGATTGAAGATCAAAATGATTCTCAAACTGATACACAAAGATCTCTACCTATACTTGCAAGATATGTAAGAAGGAACCATCCAGAGATCTAGATCATAGGAGATAAGAAATCTTGTACAAGAACAAGAAGTAAGTCTTTAAACTCAAATTGTTTAATTTTTGAGCTCAATCCAAAATCTATCAATGATGCACTAGATAATGAAGAATGGATAAGTGCTATGAATGATGAGATTGAAATGAACAAGACATGGCCACTTGTGCAAAGACCAGATGACAAGAATGTCATCGATACAAAATGGATATTCAGGAATAAGATAAATGAGAATGGAGAAGTCACAAGAAACAAAGCAAGACTAGTATGCAAGGGGTATTCACAAGAGTAAGGTATAGACTATGGATAAAAATTTCCACCCATTGCTAGGCTAGAAGGTGTAAGAATACTACTTGCCTATGTTGCATATAAAGGATTCAAGGTATATCAAATGGATGTCAAGTCAACATTTCCTAAATGGAATACTTGAAGAAGAGGTATACATTGAACAACCAGAAGGGTTTGTAGATCCAGACAAGAGAAACATGGTATGTAGACTTTATAAAGCGTTGTATGGATTAAAACAAGCTCCTAGAGCCTGGTATCAAAGAATTTATTCCTATCTTATAAGTATTGGATTTGTAAGGACTAGTGAAAACAATAATCTTTATTTAAAGGAAGATACTGATGCTAACACTTTGATTGCTGAAATATTTGTTGATGACATCATATTTGGAGGCAATGATATACTATGCAAATAATTTTCTAAAGAGACGAGAAAAGAGTTTGAGATGTCTATGTTTGGAGAGATCAAGTTCTTTCTTGGTCTATAGATCATTCAACAAAGTGAAGGTATTTTCATTACACAGTCCAAATACATTAAAGAGGTCCTAAAAATATTCAAGATGGAAGATTCTAAACCAGTTGGGAAACTGATGGATATTGGATGTAAGTTAACAAAGGAAGACAGGACAACAGAGGTAAATTAGACTTTGTACAGATCAATGATTAGAAAACTCATGTATGTTGTACACACTAGATGAGATATTGCACATGCAGTAGGAATTGTTGCTACATTTTTTGCTAACCCCAGCAAATCACATATGACTATTGTAAAAAGGATTTTAAGATATCTAAAGAATACTGAGTAATATGACTTATGGTATAGAAGAGAAGGCAAATTTGAACTTAAGGTGTTTACCGACGCACATTGGGCTAGGAATCTTGATGAACGAAAGAGCACAATTGGAGGAGCATTCTGTATGGGTGATAGACTTGTCACATGGATAAGAAAGAAGCAAGGATGCATCTCTTAGTCAACTACAGAAGTAGAGTATGTTGTTGCTGCTGCAATTTGCTCAAATATTGCATGGATCAAATAGTTACTAGAAGGTATGCATATGAAGATCTTAGAACCAGTGATTATCTATTGTGATAACACCAGTGCAATAAACATTTCCAAGAATCTAGTTATGCATTCCAAGACAAAACACATTGCCATCAAGTATCATTATTTGAGAGAATGAGTTCAAGAAAAGGAAGTGATACTTGAGTATGTGCAATCAAAATAACAATTGGACGATATCTTCACCAAGCCACTACCCAAGGATACATTCGAGTACTTGAGAAAGAGACTAGGGGTCAAACCCTTGTCTACTAGTCTGTAAAATGACTAAAGGCTGCATCAGCCTACATATTATCAGAATATTAGAAATGTTGATGCAAGAAAAATGGATAAACTTCAAAGCTACATCTATATACAGACAGGTATATATCAGAACCGAGCACTAGAGCATATTGTTGTATTGCTGATGGATAAGGAAAATTCAAGGAATATATTATGGATGGAGAGAAAAGATTGTTTGACATGAATGTCAGATATCTATGAGATATTTGTTTGGCATTGTTTTCAAAGGGAGAGAAATTATCCATATTATCAAATATTTCAAGAAATAGAAAGATATTATCCATTATCCTCTAAACTCCAACAGGGAGAGATTATATCCTTAGGGATAGTAAATTGTATGGAAAGATTATACAAAGGGAGAGTTTGTGACAAGAGAAAAAGACCTCAAAAGAGAAGAACAGTCAAGAGAGAGAAATTGATAAAAGAAGAGGACACAACACATCAAAAGACAAAGAGCTGCAAGAATCAAATCTAAGCTAAAATAGAGCTTATCGATGGTCAGACATTTATCAGTTGATAGAACAAAAAGATTGGTAGTTTGATGAATCTCAACTATAGTATTTTTTATATTGTATAGAAATAGTATAGTATGATAATTTAGTATGTTTCCATCAATGCCAAAGGGAGAGATTGATGACATGTAATTGATTGAATGTTTGACAATGTTAAGTTGAAGATAATGAAAGGCATTAAATTAGTTAATGTATTATGTTGTCATTGATGTCAACTTAATATCATTTGTACAGTCATATACAAAAAGCCAAAGACTTTAGAGAATAAATGGAACAAGGGTTATGCTTTTAGCAATACATAAAAGTCATGTATTCACTAAGTGACAAACAACACTGAGGAAGTGGACACCGATAGTCAGAGCAAAGAAGATCAGTCACAGTGATACCCGATGACCTAAAGTATAGTGTTTCCTAATGAAGCAAAGCCATAGTGATGCCCGATGAGAAAATTCATAAGGTTGCCCAATGAGTAAAATTCCAATGATGCCTGATGGACGGAGATGATGAAGCTAACTGAAATATCACCAAAAAAATTGTCAGTTATCACCAAAAACTAACTAAAGAGGTGACCAACAGAACACAGAGTTTAGAAAATGACAAAATATCTAGCTGGAAAGAGCTAAAGATAGACTTAACTAGTTGTTTTCTTTGTTTTATTCGGCCAAAGCTAAGTGATTGATTTAAAGATGATTTGTATAGTTGGAAAGAAGATATTTACGAGACAAATTAGGAGTTATTCTTTAAATCTAATTGGCTAGATTTTTTTTCATTCAAAGAATCAAGAATCAAGAAACAGTGAATATCATGTCTATATAAGAGAAAAGCTTAATTCATTTATGAATGGGATAAAGGGGAGTGAATAAAAAGAGGATGCTGAAGAGAAACTGATGAAGAATAAATTCATATAGTCTTGATCAATCAAGATGAAGGAGAGCTAAGTAATTTTGTAGACATCCACAAACAGTGAAGCACAACATCATAGAGCAGAAAGTGTGGAGCACAAAGAGTTGAATTGATACATTGATTAGAGAGGTAATGTAATTAAATAAATTTGAAAATCTACAATTCAAAGTTGCATTAGAAATAGGTTATAGTGTTTCAAATTAACCATCGAAGAATCAAGTCTCTTAACCGAGCAAGACTTAACAGTCTTCTATATATTGAGGTACATCACAAGGAGTGCCAAAAAGGTTGATTCATGAAACTAGCATTGGATTTTCCCAATACCTATTGAGAGTCTAAGAAGCAAGGTTGATTCAAGGATGGTAGAAAAAGATGCCCAATACTAAGTGACAACCTCTATGTATAAAATCCTCTAACAAGGTCGCACTTAATAGTGTTTTTGTAACCTTTAATAGAGTTGGATCCTAATAGGACTCACTTTAGAAGAGTGAAAATATGGGGTACTGGTCCCAGTGGTTTTCCCTTAACAGGGTTTCCACGTTAAAAATTCATGTGTTATGAGTGTATGATTCATTTCTTTATTATTTTGTATCTGACATAGTTAACACTAGATTGATTAGTATACTCTTCTTATTTATTGAGTTTTGGTAAATAGTTATACTGCTTATCGATAATCAAGAAAGAATAAGAAAAGAAATAGAACATTGACAGATAGTTAATCAATATTAGTATTTCATGACATGCATCTTGTAGGGACTTAATAATCTTAGGTTTATTGATTGGTTGTTAAGTTTGAAGGATAAATTTTTGAGGCCACTGATTCACCCCCCTGCCCTCTTAGTTATTACTAATATTATTAATATTTCAAAGAACCATGTGATGCATAACAAGACCAAGCATATTTCTATCAAGAATCATTACTTGAGAGACCTGGTACAAGATAAAGAAGTAATACTTAAATATGTAAATACAAAATAACATTTGGGAGAGATATTTACTAACATATTCCCTAAGGATTTTCATGAGTATCTAAGATATAAACTAGGGGTGATTCTCCTATCTAAGGCTAACTGGGATCATAAGGAGTGATTGCATCAACTGTATTACATAAAATATCTCACAAATTGATGCAAAGATGCTTGGCCAAACAATCATCTCAGAAACACATAGAATTGGACTGCTACTTCAAGATTGGACACCCTAAATGGCTGCTAAGTAGATTGTTTAGTCTCATTTAATTATAGACCAGGGACGTAAACTTGGAATGGTGTTTGCAAAGTATATGCTTCAAACCTCCTTGATTCTCATTGCTAAACCTATGGAATCAAAATACATTATGCTTCAGGAATCTATACTATCTCAATTGAATGCAATTATGCTAAGAAAATAGTAATCATGAGTACAAGTTACTCTGCTCGCCTATGCCACAGGAATAGTGCACCAATTATGTTACTAGTGGGTGCAAGAACAACAGAGTTCTATTAACTTCTTAATGAGAAAGGAAATAAATTCTAATCTAATAAAATGATTCACTTACCAAGTGGGCCCCCTTGGATGAGTGAATAGAAATGCAATCAAGATAAAAGACTAAAACTTAAATTATGCACTCTATTCATTCATGGAGGAAATGTACTTGGAAAATAAACAATGCTACAATGTCAAATTATATTCCAGAAATGATAACAACTAACTCCGCTGTGGAACTACAGAATTCCACTTGTTTAAGGAGGAACTAAACTACTACCTAAATCTAGGATCACTCCATTAATGAGGATCACTAATGGATACATCATGCTCATAACAGAAATCTTGAACAAAAATAGCAGGTCTTCAAGTTCTTCCCATAATATAGCATGTAGTGGTTCTAGATCTATGCGCGGTGTCTACTCAAGAACTAAACTGACTCATTCCTCCATGAGAGTTCTGTGACACTTAATTCATTGCTTTATGTTTGTGCTTCTAAAG
Source organism: Thuja plicata (assembly GCA_018584345.1). Classification (NCBI taxonomy): domain Eukaryota; kingdom Viridiplantae; phylum Streptophyta; class Pinopsida; order Cupressales; family Cupressaceae; genus Thuja; species Thuja plicata. The sequence continues at coordinate 1,695,740 of MU224968.1, forward strand.
GTAATGATTGTTGTTGACCCTTTCAACGCCATGCTAGAATTCTTGAATGTGCCATGACTAGACTCCTAAAAAATGGTTAGCATACATAAATTTTGACGCATAAATATATTTTATCATTTAATACTAAGAAAGAAGTGTGAGATTTCATTCAATATTATTGCACAACATTCGGCTACAGGAAGGAGACTACCCATAAACATAGCATAGGGAAAAATGACTATCTATTGAACATGTAATCACTTATATCCTGCAACTTCTATCCATCAGTGCCAAGCAAAATACATTATGGTTTTACCATCCATTATACCTACTTATGTCCTTACATATAAAATATATAAAAACCATAAGTTTTAAAGTTTCTTCCTTGAAAAAAAAATGCTGAAAAAGGAAAGTAAACACATGGAAAAAATGGCCTTTTGAGAGGCTCATCATTCCCCCCAACTACACTATTGCTGGTCTCTAGAAATCATGAAATTACAGATCCCGACCTTAATCCTTAGGTCGCTGGTGGTCTTCTCTCCTGGTTCATCAACAACATGATTGAAGTATCCATGGTTCTTCTGAAGTCTGTCCCACCTCTGTCTTTGCTTAACCATATCATGCTCTTCTATGTTCTCATTTATTGCCAGCAAAGGCTACAGGAATATTGGATGTTGAAACCTTAAGGGCATCCAATAATGTATCTCTGTGCAGCCCAACATTATAAACCATGGGACACGATGAGTAAAAAGAGTTAAATTCTATGGAGAATGGGGCTCCCTGAATTTTAAGTCAAGGGGCATCCTTATCCACGACTACCTACAAGCTACAATCATGGCCTCAACATCTTGTGAAGAATGTTGTTCCTAATCTGCATATCCCTATTCTCTGACTGGAAGAACCTTGCGAGACCCACTAGGGTTCATTGTGATTGAGATCCAATCAAGGAATGTCCACCTAGAGCTTTGAACTTTAGGCCTCATCATAAGGGGTGTGTCTATCTCACTGCTTCGATATGGGAGAGCCTGATGCTCTCTACTGATCTCATTCTAAATCAAGGACATAACTGCCCTCAACTGCACATCTCCTATGTAAAGAAGTGAATTCCATTGTCCATTGTCAGGAACAGGTAGATTGTGTAGATATAACTCACATAATAGATTCTTGATGGGCATAGTTGCTGACCGGAAGGCATCATATAATTTGTGAGGTGTAGCAATGGAAGGATTTAATCCCTCAACAATCCTTGTCAATTGAAAGTTAACAAATTGTTCCTTAAGGAACAATGCATAAATTGGAGAAGGTGACCTACATGCTATTGCTGTAGGAATCAATTCTATGATCTACTCAATTCTCCTCTCCAATATTGTAATTTGATTTGTTTTCTACTCAAGTTGACAAGCATGCTCCTCAATTATCCTTTTTAATTTCTCTATCTCCAGTTCCCATTGTGTCTTTTCCAAGGTGATATTTTGGTACAAACTCAATCCTTCTACTAACGGTGTAGATAAATCTGAGGGTGGCATGGGTCCTTGCTGAAGAACAATAATCCACTCAGATGCAATTTGAGGGATCTTTACTTCCTCCACATTAGTGAAAGTAGCCTCTTTCCCCTTATCACAAGTGACAAGGGTTTTTAAAAAATCATTCACTTGGGATGATTCAGCTACCTTGGCTAATGTGTCCAATTCATCCTTGCTCAACTGTTCAAACACTTCTTCTATAATGTCCTCATTCACTATAGGAAATTCATCAGGAGGAAGATTCTCTAAACTGTCATCAGAATCTTGACCAGAATTATTGAAAAATACCTCTGTTTCTAAATAATCCTTATCACTATCCACAAGGATGCATTCATCTTGTGGATTAGCTGTAACTTCAACATCCACAACATGGGCTATGGTATCACTATCTTCTCTATTTGAATCCATTTCCTCTGAAGAGGAATTTTCTGTTGATTCAAAGGATTCAACATTTATAGTTGAATCAGGGGTTTTTCTTGCTTTACTAGGACTAGCAGAAAATCTAGCACTCTTTCTCATAGGATTTTGAAAAGAGCTCATAAGTTCCTTGCATTTCTTTTTGGTAGAGGACACCTCCCCTGTAATGGCTACAAGAGGTTCTTTTGGTGTTGCCTCTTTGGAAGAAGGCAAGGGTTCCTCAGGCATCTTATTCATATTTTCATTATTAGCTAGCTATTTTTCTAGAGTCATTTCATCTGTGTCTATGGTTTTATCCTTTCCCTTTACAACAATAGACCTAGTTTCTTCAGATGGTGAAGTGTCAGGAGCGGCAGCAACTTCTCTAGTTTTTCTTTCCTTTCTATCAGAAACATGAGTGTTATCATTATAGGCTCTTTTCCTAGATAGGGTAGGTCTAGAAGAGGATACTTCAAGAATGAGTTATGTTTTATGGATTACTTTACGAACCCCCATTGTCATATTAACCCTACTACCTACACTCTGGCCTCTCGGACCAACCACCCTAGGTGCTAAATCTTCCATAGCCAAGAATTCCTCCCAAGTCCCAATTGACTATTTAATTAACTCCCTTTCTAAAACTAACTTAATTAAATAGTGATGATAAATAGATTGCACTTTTCCTGACTAAACAAGAGATGCCTACTATTTCACAATATTAAAAATAAAACTAGGTAAGTTTACTGGTCTATTTTCATGACGGAGGGCGCTTAGAATCTTGAAATGAAGTCGATGCAGGTACTTGTAATGTCCCTCACAGGTGAATTAAGATATTATAAATGTGGCCAGCTAAAAAAAGTCCATGGGTAATGACGTTCTTGAAGTTCCCTACTTCTTATCAATCTCCAACTGTGGGTCACTATGCAGGGTAAATTGTGCCCTAGTCGAGCGCAAATCATTATCCTTTGTCCACTTTTCCCCTTCCTGTGGAAAATTTGTAACTTCTGCCATGATATCTTCTGAAAATTCAACCTTCACACCTTTCACTACTACAAAACCATTGTTCAAAGTATTCAAAAATTGAAAAGCAATTTCGTCATGGAAGCCATTAAGGCTTAAGTAGTAGTCCAGCCATCCCCGTTTCTAAAACAACTCACAGGTAGCAAGGTCTCCAAGTAACACTTGATGATCCATTAGCTCATACCTCTGAAGGTCTACGCCCATTGAAAATGATAAAGAAAATATATTTGTAGGATATGCTCAGTTGCTACAGAAATTTAAAAAAATTGAGGCCTTCCTATGGACTCAAGATGTTTTTGGTTTGCTTTCTGAGAAAAGCTGAAGTACATGATAGCTTTTAATTCTAAGAAAGAAAGCATTATTTTGAATGATTTTCATAAATACATTCATGTGTTTTAAGGTTTTCCACCCAAACATGTCACAAAATTATCGTTATTAATTGAACCTTACTTTAATTTTCTTTCAAATCAACTTTTAAATCATGACAACTTAACCAATGAAGGATAGATAAGCTCCCACATGACGGCGGTCATCATGTAAAGACAAGAAAGAAATAATTTTTTTACCTTTTCACTTGCTAAAATCAATTTGGAAGTATTGAAGCATGCATGAATTAAATAACCCCTCCCCCCAACCAAGTATAAGGCATGGGTCCCACTAGGCTGTTGCGTGCAATAATAGAAAAAAGAAAAGTACACTCACATCAAAATAATAAATGAATAAAATAAGTTATGTGCAAAAGTATGTGTTACTAACCTAAGGTGCTGCAGGAAGAGTGTAATGCTAGGTGACATACACTGATGGAGTGATGCAGTGGTGTGGACACATGGAAGAGAGAGAGAGATGATGCAGATTTTTATTACGAAGAAAGAAAATCATGGAAGTGAAATGTTTATTATGGAAGCTGGAATAAAATCATAGCTTGGCAGAAAGCTGGGTGGAAGACCCAGATGCTTCTGCTGTAGGAACGACTCTATCTGAGTTTTGTTGGAACTATTGTAGGAAGTCCTAATGACTCTTAGGCTTGTGATATATCTTTAGATGATGCTCATTAACAAGGAGTTTGAATCTGACAGGATCAATTGTAGAGAGCTGAATGACACCATTATCAAGTACTGAGACTATTTCATAGGGCCCTAACCAACGGGTTTGAAATTTTCCAGGAGTATGCTAATATCTTGAATCATAGAGAAATTCCCAATCGCCAATGGAAATTTTTTTATGTTTTATGAATCTTTCTTGCCACTTGTTTTGCTGCTTTTGAATAAGTTGTGTTATGAAGTGTAGATTTCCTGTATTCATCCAATCCATTGAATTGTAGGAGCCTATCCTCTTGTGATTTGTTCAGGTTAATATCCAATTCCAATGTTGTCCTGGGAGTCTTATGGTGAAACTCAATAGGCATGGATGCATATTTTCCCTAGACCAACTCAAAAAGAGTGAATCCAGTAGTGGTTTTCCAAGTTGTGCGGTAAGCCCAGATAGCTTCAGGAAGTCGAGTAGCCCAATCCTTTTTGTGAATGGTAACTATTTTGGTCAGAATGGACTCTATCTCCTAGTTTGTGATCTCAGCCTACCCATTGGCATGAGGATGGTATGGTGAAGATTTACCATGCCTCACCGTGTACTCTTTCATTAATTCAACAATAAGGTTAGAGGTGAACTGTACCCCTTGATCTATTACTATTTCTCGATGCATTCCAAACCTAGTAAAAATAAATTCATATAGAAACTTTTCTACCTTATGGTCCCTTTCATGCCTCATTGCTTTTTCTTCACCCCATTTTGCGGCGTAATTAGTGCATACTAAGATATAAGACTTACCATGTGAAGATGGATCAATGGGGCCTACAAAGTCAATGTCCCACTTGTCAAATGATGTTACCACCACCTAAGGCTATAGGGGAATTTCATCAGTCTTCATTGGGCGTCCCATCCTTTGGCATGAGTCACAGTGTTGGGTATGCTTAGCTGCATCTTTTTGTAATGTAGGCCAATAATAATCGGTTATCAATACCTTGTATTTTGTTCTTTTTTTGGAAAAATGACGACCATACGGCTCATCATGACATGCTCGAAGGATGTCATAGGTCTCATCTTCATGGAAACATCTGCGGGTGACTTGATTAGGACCTATGTAGAACATAAATCTAGATATCCAAGAAAAGTTGAAACTTTTCTCAGCTAGCAGTCATCGTTCACTGGGTGAGAAATGAGGTGGTCCTCATCCTGTAGCAAGGTAGTTTGTGATGTCAGCATACCATGGATTGTAAGTTGCAAGAGAGAATAAGTGCTCATCTGAGAAGTTGTCATCAATTGTTGCAGGATCGTCAGGAACTTGTAATCTAGAGAGAAAATCAGAAACAACATTAGCTTTTCCTAGTTTATCAATGGTAGTTATATCAAACTCCTACAAGAGGAGTAACCACTTGGCTAACCTACTAGAAATGGCTAGTTTATTCATCAAGTATTTGATCGATGAGTGATCAGTATAAATAAATACTTCATAACCGGTTATGTAATGTCTAAATTTATTTAATGCATAGATTATAGCAAGAAGTTTCTTCTCAGTAGTAGTATAATTGAGTTCTGCACCTTGCAAATTTTATTGATGTAATAAATGGCGTGCTCAACTATTCCTTCTTTTTGACCCAGCATTGCCCCAATTGCATAGTCAAATGCATCTCTGGGGATATGAAAGCGAAGCTTCCAGTTTGGTCCTCTAAGAATAGGGATCTTTGTCAACACATCCTTCAACCTATAGAATGATGACTCATAGTCTATTGTCCATTCAAATTCTGCATCTTTCTTCAATAGATTATATAATGGAGTGGCAAGTTGGCTGAAGTTCTTTATAAATCTCATGTAGTAACCGGCACGACCAAGAAAAATCTAGACATCCTTCTGCTTTGCATGGGTTGGGAGTGTGATGATTACTTCAATCTTTGCAGGATCAACTTGGATACCAAAGGATGAGAGGAAATGCCCTAAGACAACTCCCTCCTCCATCATCATATAACACTTCTCACTATTTAGTGAGATATTGTAGTCCTGACATCTTTGAAGAACTTTTTCCAAATTGGCATAAGCTTCTTCGAATGTAGTTCCATATGCAGTAAAATCATCTATGTATATTTCAACACAATCAACAACAATGTCAGAAAAAATGCTTATCACTACCCTCTAGAAAGTAGCAGGTTCATTAAATAACCCAAATGGTAAGACATAATAAGAAAATTTTCCCCATGGACAGGTGACCGTTGTTTTATCCTAGTCTTCTGGTGATATATGCATCTGGTTGCAGCCACTGCAACTATCCAAGAATGAAAAATATTTTTTTCCAGAAAGGTTTTCAAGTACTTGGTCAATCAAGGGCAATGGAAAGTGATCCTTCCTGGTTTCTTTACTAAGCTCCCTATAGTCCACACAAACTCACCATTTGTCACCTTTCTTGGGGATGATTATAAGAGGGGAGACCAATTGACTATCAAAAATGGGATATATGAAGCCAGCTTGGAGAAGTTTTTGTAATTCAGCCTTTACTACATCTCTTAATGCAGGGTTTATTCTTCTTTGAGGTTTCTTCATAGGTCTGGTCTCAGGACTAATATAAACCTTATGAGTACACAATTTTTGGTCAATCCCTTCATGTCAGTATAGTCCCATGCAAAAGCTTGCTGACTCTTTTGCAAAAGTTGGACAAGGCTAGACATCTGAGATTTAGTAAGATTCTTATTGACATTCAATTCCCTACCTGGGGCAATCTACACTCTCTTAACTTTATCCAACATAAAAAATTCTGCAAAAGAAGGTGACTTTATTTCATGGGGTAACCAAGTATGGAGATAATCAGGTGCTGCAGGAAACTTGGATGAAGACTTCTAGGGCAATATGGTTTGTAGAGAAAAACTAGGGTCATGAAATGAGGGTTCTTCAGACCCATACTGTTTTGTAAGGATTGCTACTAGTATGTCATCCTCCTCCTGTGAGACCATGAATGTATTTCTACAAATAATCATAAGTTGTTGTACTGTATTGGCTTCAAGGGGGGCATCTCCTAGATCTGGCCATACAAATTGGTCAAGTTCAGCTTGAGGTTAGGCTAGAGAATACAAGGTTAATTTCTTAGTATTAATACCATCAGATATGGTCATTTTTCCTGAGTGGCATGCAATGAAAGCATTTGTTGTGGCTAACCAAGGCCTTCCTAGGATTAATGGATACCCTCCTAGTGTGGCTCTTGGAGACAGGATGATGAAATTTGAGGGGTATTCTAAGGAATCTAGTGTGAAACAATATCCTCTACAATACCATCTGGTTTGACAGTTGAATTATCAGCTAATTGGAGAATAGTGGGTGTTTCCCTCAACCCAATGATACTAAGCCTTAACAACACATCCATAGTCATAACATTAATAGAGTCTCCTAGATCAACTAAGACATTCTGTATTTGTATACCATTAATGTGAATGGTAACCACTAGACTCCCTGGATTAGAGTATTTAAGCATCAATGTTTTACTAAGCATGAGATCAGAAAGCTGTCCAAGAACATGGACAGTATCAGGATCTTTCTTCTTCCTACCAGTGTGCTTGATACAGACTTCCTTGATTGCTTTACTATATATTGGAATTTCCTTGAGGGCATATAATAATGGTATTTGGATAGTCATTTTCTTCAGTTGGTCAATCAGGTCATTTGCAATAGTATTCTCTTTAGGGGATACTGAAGGTTGGGCTAATCTCTGCGGAAAAGGTGGAATTTTATCAACTAGAATAGGTGGTGCAATAGGTGGGACAACAATATTTTGATTTTCAGAAGCTTCCTCAGTATCAGAAACATCAGTTATTATGGGTGCTCTTGGTGCAGGCAATGTGATCCCTGATCTTAGGTGGATATCATTCACTTGTAGTGAATAGGCTTGTTGCTTGTTATTTGGATTTGGATTTGGTTGTGCAGGCAGTTGTGGTTTCTGAGGACTATTATTGGCTATAGGATGTAGAGGCATAATAGCTTGTTGCTGAGGTGGAGGCATAATAGCTTGTTGCTGATTAGGCTGATTTGGTCCCCACTGAGGTTGTTATTGCCAGTTACCATGTGGTTGCCATTGGTTATTCTGTTGCGACTATTGGTATGAATTGAACTGCTGTTTATATGGATTAAACTACTGTTTATGTGGGTTAAACTGAGGTTGAAATTTCTATTTATATTATGACTACTGAAAGTTTTGGTTATTTTGTAGCTGCTGGTTGGGCCAGTGATTATTCCAATTCTGTCCTTAAGGGACACAATTGTGGGGGTTTTGGTTCTGCCACTGATTACTATTATTATTATTATTATAACCAAAATGATTTAAGGGGTCTTGAGGCATACCTTGTCTCTGATCCCATGGTCGCCTTTGAGCCATGTAAAAGACTTCTCCATTCTCCTCATCTATTGCTTTGAACTCAGTGGGCATTGAAGTAGTGTCTACAGATGCAACAGTTTTGCATTTATAGTTTATTTTCTTCTCCCTGCAGTTGGAGAAAAATTTAGGCAACATATCTTTTGCATCCTCTTTCTTCCTTTGGGCTTGCATGGTGTCCAGCTGAGTTGCCACATCATTGATAATGTCCAGCTTGAAGTCAGATAGGAGGTTGGACAGTTCCATCTTAGACACTCTAGAGCCATTTGTCTTTTGCGGCAGGTCCCTTAATCCTCTTCCTTTTTTTACTGTAGCCCTCGAGTAATTCATACATATGGTCTTGATCTCTACCCAGTTTTTCTAGGTGATATCACCACCAGCCATAAGGTCCAAGGCTTCTATGCTTCCTTCATTGACACCTTTGAGGAACAGATGTTTTTTCGATTCCTCATTCAACTGGTGTTGAGCATTGTATTGCAAGTTATACATAAACCTGGAAACATAGTCTTCCAAGGTTTCATCCTCTTTCTGCGACATCTTGAAGATGTCATCTCCTTTTAAATCCCATCCTCTATAGTATTCTTCATATTTTTCAAGAAACATGTTTCTCATGGCATTCCAATTTTCTATGACATTATCTTTGAGGCTCATACATCACCTTAAAGAGGCCTCTTTAAGAGTTGACAAAAACAACTTTAGCTTATGGGCATCAGTTGTGTAGTAGTAGCTCCTACAGAGGATATAAAACTTGAAGAGGAAGGTTTCTGGATCTTCAGTGATAAGTCCATAGAATTTTGGTAGTGTAGTGGCTGGAATGTTCTTCAGGTTTTGGTTACATTGTGAGGATAAATTGGGAAGGGAAAGGTAGGCTAAGCCATCCTTGGATGGGGGCCTGGTTGCTACTGTGGTGGTTTCTATGGTGGTGGCTAGTATATAATAAGAGATAATGGGTTGTCATGATACTAAGGCTCATCAAAAAGGACTTCTAAATATAGTGATTCTTCAGAGGATGAGGGTGATGAAATTTCTCCTTGGGCATCTACAAATGGATTTTCAAATAGGTCTTCTTCTTCACTATCTACTTGGGGTTCTTCACGCTCGGGGTTAAAAAGATCAAATGGTTTACCTTGGTATTAACGAGGAATGAATCTTTCATGAGGATCTCTTCTTCTATGCATAAAATTCTTGCTTGAAATTAAATCCTAGATTATGAAAACTGGAATCATGAACACCAAAGTGGGCTTTAAATAACACCATCCCTGGCAGTGGCGCCAAAAATGCTTGGCCAAATAATCATCTCAAAAACACATAGCATTGGACTGCTACTTTAGGATTGGACACCCTAAATGGCTACTAAGTAGATTATTTAGTCTCATTTAATTATCGACTAGAGACGTAAACATGGAATGGTGTTTTGTAAAGTATATGCTTCAAGCCTCCTTGATTCTCATTGCTAGACCTATGGAATCGAAATACATTATGCTTCAGGAATCTATACTATCTCAATTGAATGCAATAATGCTAAGAAAATATTAATCACGAGTAGGAGTTATTCTGCTCGCCTATGCTGTAGGAACAGTGCACCAGTTCTGTTACTAGTGGTTGCAGGAATAGTAGAGTTCTATTTACTTCTTAATGAGCAAGGAAATAACTTCTAATCTAAGAAAATGATTCACTCACCAAGTGGGCCCACTTGGATGAGTGAATAGAAATGAAATCAAGATAAGAGATTGAAACTCAAATTATGCACTTTATTAATTCATGGAGGAAATGTACTTGGAACATAAACAGTGCTACAATGTCAAATTATATTCCAGAAATGATATCAACTAACTCCCCTATGGGACTACAAAATTCAACTTATTTAAGGAGGAACTACACTACTACCTAAATCTAGGATCACTCCATTAATGAGGATCACTAATGGATACATCATGCTCATAACAGAAATCTCAAACAACAATAGTAGGTCTTCAAGTTCTTCCCAGAATATAGCATGTAGTGGTTCTAGATTTGTGTGCGGTGTCTACTCAGGAACTGAACTGACTTGTTCCTCCATGAGAGTTCTATGACACTCCCATCTTCAACTGCTTACTTAATTCCTTACTTTATGCTAGCGCTTCTAAAGGTAATAGCTGTTGTTGACCCTTTCAATGCCATCCTGGAATTCTTGAATGTGCCATGACTTGACTCCTACAAAATGGTTAGCACACATAACTTTCAATGCATAAATATATTTTATCATTTAATACTAAGAAAGAAGTGTGAGATTTCATTTAATATTATTGCACAACATTCGGCTACAGGAAGGAGACTACCCATAAACATAGCATAGGGAAAAAGGACTATCTATTCAACATGCAATCACTTATATCCTACAACTTCTATCCATCAATGCCAAGCAAAATACATTATATTTTTACCATCCATTTTACCTACTTATGCCCTTACATATAAAATATATAAAAACCATAAGTTTTAAAGTTTCTTCCTTGAAAACAAAATGCTGAAAAAGGAAAGTAAACACATGGAAAAGGTGGCCTTTTGAGAGGCTCATCACAAAGGTAGTCACACTTTAGGAGTCGCCTAGAGATATGAAGAGTAATGCACAAGATCTTAATCATTTATAAGAAAGATGATAGAGGGAGCATAGAATTCAGAATGATAAAATAGAGATACCTATATAGAGTTATGTGAAGCTACAATGGGTACTTGATGAGATTGCATGTTGGTAAGGTAATATGTTGTTTATCTTTAACACCAACTCAATTTTAGATGACTACAAGTATACTCTTTACTGATTAATAGAGCTGAATATTAAGGAACTTATGTTTTTGTTGAGTAATGCAAGTGTCAACCGAGTGCCAATACATGTCGAGAAAATTTAGTGTAGACCGAGCATCAGTATTTACTGAGCGTTAGTAAATTACCGAGTTATCAAGTGATGATAGAGAGAAAGAACAAAATGATGAATGAGTGTCATTATTTTTATAGTTTGTTTACGGTTAGGGATCCCAGTCCACATAAAATCCTCCACTTCCATTTTTTTTTTTTAAAAATTTCCACGGAAACTTTGCTTAAACAACTTTCCATTAATGAGGATCACTAATGGATAATCTACTTAGCTCATATTAACATTTTTTTATTTTCATAATAAAAGGTTAATATGGATTTTATGTCGATTGGGATCTCTAATCATAATCAAACTATCAAAATAATGACACTTATTCATCATTTCGTTCTTTCACTCTGTCATCACTTGATAACTCGGTAATTTACTAACGCTTAATAAATATTGATGCTCGGTCTACACTAAATTTTCTTGACATGTACTGGAACTCGATCGATACTCACATTACTCAACAAAAACATAAGTTCCTTAATATTCTATTGTATTACTCGGTCAAGAGTAGGCTTGTAGTCATCTAAACTTGAGTTGGTGTTAAAGGTAAACAACATATTACCTTACCAACATGAAATCTCATCAAGTACCCATTGTAGCTTCACATAACTCTATGTAGATATCTCTATGTTATCTTTCTGAATTATGTGCTCCCTTTGTCATATACTTTGCAAACACCATTCCAAGTTTAATGAACTAAGTAAGCGGTTGAAGATGGGCATTTCGTAGAACTCTCACGGAGGAACAAGTCAGTTTAGTTCGTAAGTAGACAACGTGCACAGATCTATAACCACTGCATGATATATTCTGGGAAGAACTTGAAGACCTACTATTTCTGTTTGAGATTTCTTTTATGAGCACGATGTATCCATTAGTGATCCTCATTAATGGAGTGATCCTAGATTTAGGTAGTACTGTAGTTCCTCCTTAAATAAGTGGAAATTTTTAGTTCCGCAGAGAAGTTAGTTGATATCATTTTTGGAATATAATTTGACATTATAGCACTCTTTATTTTCCAAGTACATTTCCTCCATGAATGAATAGAGTGCATAATTTGAGTTTCAGTCTCTTATCTTGATTGAATTTCTATTCACTCATCCAAGGGGACCCACTTCATGACTGAATCATTTTATTAGATTAGAAGTTATTTTCTTTCTCATTAAGAAGTAAATAGAACTCTACTGTTCCTACAGCCACTAGTAATAGAACTGGTGCGCTGTTCCTGCAACATAGTCAAGCAGAGTAACTCCTACTCATGATTACTATTTTCTTAGCATAATTGCATTCAATTGAGATAGTATATATTCCTAAAGCATAAAGTATTTTGATTCCATAGGTTAAGAAATGAGAATCAAGGAGGTTTGAAGCATATACTTTGCAAACACCATTCCAAGTTTACGTCCCTGGTCGATAATTAAGTGAGAATAAATAATCTACTTAGAAGCCATTTAGGGTGTCCAATCCTGAATTAGCAGTCCAATGCTATGTGTTTCTAAGATGATTTTTTGGCCAAGAATTTTTGGTGCCGCTGTTGGGGATGGTGTTAGTTCAAGCCCACTTTGGTGTTCATGATTCTAGTTTTCATAATCTAGGATTTAATTTCTAGCAAGCAGTTTATGCATAGAAGAAGAGATCCTCGCAGAAGATTCCTCCCTTGTCAATACCAGGCTGAAACATTTGATCTTTTTAACCTCAAGCCTAAAGAACCCAAAGTAGATAGTGAAGAAGAAGACCTGTTTAAAAATCCATTTGTAGACGCCCAAGGAGAAATTTCATCACCCTCATCCTCCGAAGAATTGCTATAGTTAGAAGTCCTTTTTGATGAGCCTGAGTATCACAACAACCCATTAGCTCTTATTATATACCAGACACCACCATAGTGACAACCATGCCCCCCTCCAAGGGTGGCTTAGCCTACCTTTCCCTTCCCAGTTCCTCCTCAACAAGGTAACCAGAACCTAAAGAACATTCCAGTCACTGCAATGCCAAAATTCTATGGACTTATCACTGAAGATCCTGAAACCTTCCTCTTTGAGTTTGATATCCTCTATAAGAGCTACAACTAAACAACTGATGCCCATAAACTGAAGTTGTTTTTGTCAACTCTTAAAGAGGCCGCTCTAAGGTCATAAAATGAAATAAAATCAAACTATTTTTTCCCTCTCACAACGTAATCCCATAAAAATAGTAAACCAAAACAATTGAACTCATAAATGGAGTAGCAACAGGAAATATGCCAGTCCAGAGTATAACAAGAATGGCCTTGGGTTTAGATTAATTATGGTCATCAAAAGTATGAAATTACTTATAATGAATTAGCTTCTATTCCATAGACGTGCACACATCCCCTTCATTGATGTGTAAAGAGCCCGCAAATGAGGAGTTATGGAAGAAAAAGTGTGAGGATGAATTCAAACGTCTTGGATATAAATGGGACGGTTGGAATTTTAAACATGTGATGAGCCAATCTAATGGCCATCTTTTGATAAAAAATGTTACCATCTTCGTGATAAATTTTACTTGCAATTGATACTTGAACTTATGTTTTTATATATATATTTTTTATGTAATAAATGGACAGAAGTAGGAAGTTAGATGGTGAAAAGGTTATGAAAGTATGACACTTGGAACTTATGATCTTATATAAAATGAAGAAGTAATATAACTAAATGAATGGTTCCCTTTTCTATGCTATGTTTGAGGGTAGTGTCCTTCTTGTAGCTTATGTCCTACAAGAGCATCAATTAAGCTGAAATACTTTCTTCTAAATTTTAGTGATGAAAATATATATGTGTGTTGAAGATGGTATGCGTGTGGTAATCCTTTTTGCAGGAATTAGTGGAGTAGTTCTAGAATCCAGCAGAGTGTCGCTGAAGAAGTCAAGGTCAGGTTCTTTCACCATAGACCTCAAGCTGAACTAGTCGAGAGCACATGAACCGAGATAAGCATCATTAAAAGATCTTTGCGGGAAGGCTGGGTCAATACAGTTTCCTATTTTATGCCATGCGCGGATCTAGAACCATCATGTGCTACATTCTGGGAAAATTTATTGAATAACTGTTATATTCTATTATGAGATATTTTGTATTGATTACAATCCTCATCGAATGGAGTAATCCTATATTTCAGTTGTAAGTTGTAGTTTCTCTTTAAATAAGATGTCTGCTGAACTTTGAGCAGCATGTCGATAGAGATAGAGATACTGTTGTAATTCAGCAAAGAGGAAATACAATCTTGTTTTCTGCATCTTTTGTAATCCATGTTTTATGAATAAGTAATGAGAGCTTCAATTTCTAGTATCTGAGATCTTGTTCATTCACACTTTCATGGGGGCCCACACGGGAGGTGAATCTAATTCATAGTTAAGTAGGTTACAAGTTAGTTTAAATAAGTAGGTTGCAAGTTATTTGAAGCAAGTAGGACTCTGTTGCTCCTGCAGCCATTAGTAACAACACTAATGGTTGTTCCTATAGAAAAGGTAGTTAGCTAGTTTATTATTCCTGTAGCATAGAGTTAAACTTCCTATTCCAAGCATATTCCTTTATCTTTAGATTACGTTGTTGATATTTCAAGTATTTTCCATTTACTATAATGATGGCTTTTAGAATGGATTTGAGCATACACTTTGCAGTCACCATTTCAAGTTTACACTCCCTGGTCAATAATTTAATGAGTTCAATGTATTTTTTCTAGTGGAAATGATGCATAATCCTTAACCACAGAGGTATTATATAGAGCAGTCATTTTTGGCACCGCTGCCGGGGATGGTGTCAATCTAATCTCGCCTAGAGTCATTTTAGGCCTAGTTTAGCATTTATTTTTATGCATAGAAGAAGAGATCATCTTAGGCATTTCCTTCCTCAAGATAATCAAACTGAGCCATTTAATCTATTCCACCCTGAGCTTGAGGAACCCCAAGTTGTACCCATAAAAGTTGAAGAACCATTTGAGAATGTATTCGCTGATGCATTTGATCACTTACTATCATCTGACGAATCCTTTCAATTAGATGAACTATATGCTGAAGAAGAAGATCTCTTGCCACCGCAAGGGCCTCCTCCAAGGATGACTCAACCAACCTTTCTCTTCCCAATTCCGCCTCAACGGGGAAATAAAAATTTGAAGAACATTCCCTCTGCAGCTTTGCCCAAGTTCTATGGCCTCATCACTGAAGACCCTGAGACTTTCCTTTTTGAGTTTGACATCCTTTGTAGGAGCTATTACTATACAAATGATGCACATAAGCTCAATTTGTTTCCATCCACTCTGAAGGAAGCTGCACTAAGATGGTTTATGGGCCTTGGTGCTAACGTCGTAGCAGATTGGACTGCCATGAGTAACATGTTCCTTTCCAAATACAAAGAATACTATCAAGTGTGAGATTTGAAAGGTGATGACGTCTTCAGGATGACCCAAAAAGAGGATGAGACCCTAGAAGATTATGTTTCTAGGTTCATGTACAACCTGCAATGTAACACTTAGCATCAACTAAACAAGGACTCTCAGAAACACCTTTTCATTAAAGGTGTCAATGAAGGGAGCATTGAGGCTCTAGACCTGATGGCTGGAGGCGACGTTACACAAAAAAATTGGGATGATATCAAAAATATCTGTTTGAACTACTCTCGGGCCACTGTCAAGAAGGGTAGAGGAATCTGAGACCTACCACACAAGTCTGCTGGCTCTGGGGTATCCAAGATAGAACTTTCTAATCTTCTATCAGACTTCAAGCAGGACATCATTAATGATGTCACTACTTAATTGGATACCATGTAATCTAGAAATAAGAAGGAGGATGTTGATTTTGTGCTTGTTTAATACTGCTTGTATTACAGGGAGAAGAAGAGGAGCTGCAAATGCAAGACCATTGTAAATGTAGAGTCCCAATCGATGCCTACGAAGTTCAAAGCTATTGATGAGAATGGAGAGGTGTTGTATCTCACTCAGCGTAGGCCATGGGTCCCATGACTAGGTATTCCCCAAGATCCTCTTCAAATTCCTAGCAATAATAATCCATGGTAGAGTTTCCCAAATTTAGGTCCCCATAATTTTGGAGGATATAATAATTGGCAGCAACCTCAGCAAGGGTGGCACCAGCCCCAGCAGGGTTAGCAAAAACCCCACCAGGGTTGGCAGTAACCCCAGGAAGGCTAGCAACAACCCCAAAAGAGCTAGCAACAACCCCAGCAAGGCTGGGAATAGCCCCAAAAGAGCTAGCAACAGCCCTAGCAAGGCTGGCAATAGCCCTAGCAAGGCTGGCAACAACCTAATCAATGGGCTAATCAGCCCAATTAGCAAGCCATAATGCCCCCTCCACAACAACAAGCTCTAATGCCTCCTCCTATAGTCGCTAATAATCCTCCTAAGCCACTGTAACTTCCCACACAACCTAATCCTAATCCCAATAACAAATTGCCCGCTTAGCAGCAGAGCTATGCCTTGCATGAAATTCATCTCAGGTCAGGAACTACTCTTGCTTCACCGCAACCCCCCTATCATAACTGAAGTAGAGGAGCCTCTTGTTGATGATGAAGATGTATCGGCTCCTATAGCCAAAGATCCTCCATTTCCTCAGAGATTAGCTAAACAAGCTGAACCCTTAGTAAACCATGTTGTAGCATACTTACTTGACCAATTAAAGCATATAATGGTAAAGATTCCTTTCCTAGATGCTATCAAGGAAGTCCCTGCCTATACTCAAGCTATTCGGGAGGCTTGCATTAAACAACCTAGAAGGAAGAAAAAGGATCCCAAGACCATTCATGTCATCGGCCAGCTATGTGATCTTATGTTAAACAAGTTGTCTATACCCAAGTACGGTGATCCAGGAAGTCCTGTGGTTATACTTACCATCCCAGGTATACAAGTTCCAAATGCCTTAGTGGATTTAGGTGCGTCTATAAATGTTATGACCAAAGAAGTCCTATCCAAAATGAACATTGCTGGTCTCTGAGACACACCAACCATTTTGCAACTGGCTAATAGTTCTACTATTAAACCTAATGGGGTAATTGAAGATGTTATAGTCACCCTACATTCCTGGGAGTATCCTGTATAATTTGTGATTCTCTCCCCTAAAGATAATATGGGTGGATACCCTCTAATTTTAGGATGACCATGGTTGGCCACTACTGATGCCTTCATATCTTGCCGATCAGGGAAGATGACCATCTCTAATGGTGTCAATACCAAAAACTTGACACTCTACTCCCCTGCTCAACCCATGTTGCAGAACGAGGATGCCATGTGGCAAGAATTAGATGAACTTGATCTAGAAACCAACTGAATCCAGCAACTCATGGTAATAGGAAGAGAGCCATTTGTAGCCTCTAGGGAAGAAGATGAGATAATTTCATCTATCCTCACTAATAACTATGGCATAGATTCCTAGTTGTGTCTGCAATCAGACTGTGTCTTAGAGACTATTTTGACCACTCCAAATGCATCTCCATATTCACTGTCCTCCAACTATCTTCATCTCTTATTACCCCATGAACTGGCTTCACCTCCAATTGATGAGTTGACCATGATGGATAAGGTCATAAAAATGGAAATTAGTCCTGGCAAAGAATTGAATATCAGCTCTAACCTATCGTTACCACGTCAAAAAGATATCCTTTAGCTACTATAGGAAATCTAGCATGCTTTTTCCTGGGATTACATCGACATGAAAGGAATAGATCCCAAACTTTGTACCTATCGGATATATATAAGTCCAGATCATAAACCTATCAGGCAGCCCCAACGAAGAGTCAATCCTATCTTAAGGGATATAGTCAAAACTGAGCTCCAAAAGCTACTTAATGCCAGGTTTATCTACCCAATTTATGATAGCCAATGGGTGTCACCTCTTCTCATAGTGTCCAAAAAAGGAGGTAAATGATGCATTTGTGTGGATTACTGGGAGCTCAATATAGCCACTAAAAAGGACCATTTTCCACTACCATTCATAGACCAAGTCCTTGATAACCTACTAGATAAGAAGTATTTTTCCTTCTTGGATGTGTTTAGTGGTTACAATAAAATTCAAATAGCTCCCAAGGATCATGAGAAAACTACCTTCAACTGTCCTTATGGAACTGATGGGTATTATTTCCTCCCTTTTGGCTTATGTAACACCCCTACCACTTTTCAGCAATCAGTCATCAATATCTTTTCAGACATATCTTCTGATTGTATGGAAATCTACATGGATGACTTCACTACCTATGGGAACACCTTTGATGAAGCCAAGGACAATCTAGAAAATGTCCTTTGAAGATGCCAAGACTATAATCTCTCTCTCAATAGTGAGAAGTGTTTTATGATGATGGAAGAAGGTGTCATGTTCGGACATTTTATTTCCTCACATGGCATCCAGGTAGACCCCGCCAAGATTTTAGTCATCAGTACTCTTACCACACCAGAGAAGTAGAAAGATGTCTGAAGTTTTCTCGGCCATGTTGGGTATTATAGATGGTTTATCAAGGATTTTAGCCAAATTGCAGCTCCCCTCTATAATCTGTTAAAAAAGGACTCTGATTTTACTTGGAATTCTGAGTGTGATAAGGCTTTCCTATAGCTGAAAGAAGTTCTAACAACTGCACCTGTATTGCATAGACCAAATTGGGGTTTGCCCTTCCATATTCATATAGATGCTTTTGATTATGTTATCAGGGAAGTATTGGGCTAGCAAGAGGATGCAATTGAACATGCCATTTATTTTATCAACAAGAATCTGCAGGGAGCCAAATTCAATTATATAGTGATAGAAAAAGAGCTACTTGTAGTAATTTATGCTCTGAACAAGTTAAGGCATTATATTACTGGCTACCAGATTTTTGTCCACATTGACCATTCTGCGATTCGGTACCTGATGAATAAACTAGCTATCTCAGGAAGATTGGCTCATTAGTTACTACTCATGCAGGAATTTGACATCACAATCATCGACAAGCCCGGGAAAGCCAATGTTGTGGCTGAATTTCTCTCTCGCTTGCACATTCCTGATGATCCTGTAGCCATAGATGATAGTTTTCTAGATGAAAATTTGTTCCTATTGCAAGCACACAATCCCTGGTATGCTGACCTTGCCAATTATCTCACAACTGGTCAAATGTTGGCTCATTTTTCTTATAAGGAATGTCGACTGCTAGCTGAGAAAAGTTTCAACTTTTCTTGGATTGCTGGTTTCATGTTTTACACTGGCTGAGACCAAGTTATGAGACGATGCATCTGTGAGGATGAAACTTATGATATCCTCTGAGCATGTCATGATGAGCCATGTGGTGGCCACTCTACAGCCAAGAGGATGGCCTTCAAAATCCTGACTAATGGGTATTATTGGCCAACTCTCCACAAAGATGTCGCTTAGTACACCAAGAAATGTGATCAGTGCTAGAGAATGGGGAGGCCTACTAAGACCGATGAGATGCCCCTGCAGCCACAGGTGGTGGTCACACCCTTTGAGAAGTGAGGCATCGGTTTTGTGGGTCCAATTGACCCTTCTTCTCAAGGTAAATCTTACATTTTAGTTTATACTGACTATGCTACTAAGTGGGCCGAGGCTAAACCAATGAAGCATCCCTAAGACAACAGTGTTGCTAAATTCTTGTATGAGGCCATTTTTACCTGCTTTGGTGTTGCAAGGGAAATCATCTCTGATCAAAGGACACAATTCACTTCCAACCTCATCACTGTTCTAATGGAAGAATACCACATTCATTATGCTAAGTCATCTCCCTATCATCCGTAGGCCAATGGTCAGGTTGAAGTCACTAACCATGAATTGGAGGCCATTCTTACCAAAACTATCATTGTTCATAAGAAGGATTGGGTAGCCAGGCTTCTTGAAGCACTGTGGGCTTATTGCACTACTTGGAAGTTTGATACGAGCTTCACCCCGTTCCAGTTAGTCTATGGAAAGACGACCATGATGCCTGCTCGATTCAAACATAAGACATTGCGGACAATATTGGAGCTCGACCTTGATCTCACTAAAGCTCAGCAGGAACGAGTTCTCACCTTTAATAATCTGGATGAATGGAGGAATTCTTCCCTGGCTAACACCAAACTGATCCAACAATAGCGCAAGTAGTGGCATGACAATTTTATTAAAGATAAAAAAAATTTCATGGGTGACTGGGCTCTCTTGTATGACTCTAGATATCACCACACACCTGGTAAGTTCCAAACTCGTTGGCTAGGGCCTTATGAAATTATTGTTGTATTTTCCAATGGTGTTGTGTAGTTGTTGACCATTGATCCTGTTCACTTCATGTTACTAGTTAATGGCCAGCGTCTCAAGCTATAGCATAAACCCCAAAGCAAGACCAAGTTCCTACAGCAATTTGTGAGCACTACAGTCCATGATCCTCTTGTAGCGCAAGAATGTGAGCCCCTCGCTCATATTCGTTCTTCACTTTGAGGATAATGTTCACTTCACTCCATAATAAATACTTTCTTCCCAAAAGTACCTTCTCCATAATAAAAAAACCTCACCTCACATTTTTCTCTCTTCCATCTTTTTTCATTTTGCCATATCACTCCATTCGACCATATCTTTTCATCATCCACTCTTCCTGCAGCTCTTTCCAGGTTTGTGGCATGATCTCTCATACATATTTTATATTTATTTTCTTTATTTAGGAGTTAAGTATTCTTTAATTTAATTCTCTTGTGAGGCGTGGCATGGTGGGACCCATGCCTTCACCTTAGTTGGGGGGTGGAGGTTCATTTATTTTTTGTTTATTATTTTAGTCATTTTAGTGCTTCATGATATTTACTTCCTGTCTTGTAAAAACCCTTTTCCACATGACTGCTGATAAATGTTTTAAGTCTGTAATTGGTGATTATGTCATCAATTCTGCTAATAAATGTTAATAAAATTCTGTAACCTATGATTATATCATCAATTATCATTGAATTAAAATCTATTAAGGGTTGAGTTAAAACAATAATGATTTGGGTTCAACGTGTTCGGGTGGCACATACCTTAACATGCACAAACAAATTATGAAAACTAGTAAGCTCTACTTCTTGATATGAGTGATCTTCAGTACTCTTTCACCTCTAAATTTCTGCACCATCAATCTGCAAAAGCTTTGAGTCTGTAAAATTAATTCTCCATTACAAGGTTCGCCATACATCCTACGGGACAAAATTTTTATAGTAGAAGCTATGGGCGGGGATCTCGTAAGGCATGAGCCGTCTAATCACAGTGTTCTTTTAGCATCAACAGCCAGTTGTAAAAAATTCCACAGAAGAGGATAATTAGACTACTGCCTGAGCCTCAACAGATTTGATGAAGAAATCGCTCATGAATTTATGAATACCTTACGAGGTGGGTTTGCAGTAGTAAAAGGGTTGAAGGTTGAATTCTTAGAGGAGATAGTGGCAGAAGTCATGAAGTTACCACAAGAAGGGGAAAAATGCTCAAAGGATATTGATTTACATTCAGCTAGGGCACAGTTTACTCTTCATGGTGACCCTCCTCTGGACGTCGACAAGAAGCAGGGTACCTTGAGAATCTCACTGCCTGAAGATTACATGCAGTCGAACACCTTCATAATTCAGTATTTCACTTGCGAAGGATGATATAAGTATCTTCATGTGATACATTTCAAGATTTTGAGTTCCCTACGCCATGAAAATCGACCGGTGAGTCTACCTAGTTTTTTGTTCAATATTATTCAAAAACAAGCTGCTATGGTTCAAATAGGAAAAGTTCAGGCTATTTCACACCACTGCTTAATTAAAGCTATCATAGAAAAATAATTGAATAGATAGTCCATAGGCACATGGGAGGAATTTTTACAAATGGATAATTTAGCACCTAGGGTATTAGGCCCTAGAGGCCAAGGTGTCGGGAGAAGGAAAAAATTTGAAATAGGAGTTCGTAAGGTTATCTCAAGAATTGATCCTGAAGCCTCCTCCTCAAACCCAATATATCCTAAAAGGAAGGCTTGTATAAAAGAAAATCTTTTTTCCACTAAGAAAAGAAAAAAACATGGTAAAGCCACTATTTCCCTTGATACCTCTCCTACTAAGGAAACCCAGTCACCTTCTAAGGAGACCAAAAGCAAAACCCTAGGAGAAGAGGCAATAAATTCTAAACCACAATCTAGTAGGGAAAAGGAAAATGGTGCATCTGATGAAAGCCTACCTAAAGTAGAAGAAGAGTCCATGAGAGAAACCCCTGTAGCCATTAAGAAAAAGAAACGCATGAACCCTCAAAGTTCTATTCAAACCCCCGTGAGGCGAAGTCCTCGATTTACCGCCACTTCTAGCAAAAATATTGAGCCACCTACCCATACCATAGAAATTGAATCTTCCCAATCCATTGAACAACCTATCCCTGAGCGAATAAACCAGGAGTAAATATAAATTGAAGGAATAGGTAATATTTCTGAGAAGGATCCTGAAGCAGAAAAGGATGTTTCTAGTGTTGGTTATATTCTTGTGGGAAGTGATAAAGAATCAGAAAATGATGAAGGATGTGTTAATAGCCCTGGTATGCAAGATAACCTTGAGGATTCCATGGAAGAAGATGTTGGCAAGTTGAATTCTTGAGGAATCATGACTTATTTTGTGTTATCAATCATGGCAACAAAGTCATACCTAAGTTCTGTCATGAAAGGAAAAATGACTAAGTGTGAAAATAGGGTAGACAGACACATACAAAGATTAGTACATCAGCGCATGTGTTAGAGATCACACTATACCATGCATGCTTAGGTATATACTCTATGGTGTATATACATGCTAGATCCAGATGCATAGAGTATGGAACATCAGTACAGAAAATTTACAGGCATATTAGTAGACCTGCAGTCCAAGAAATCGAGCGTGGAAGCCGACTATAGTTTTGATCAGCGTGAATGATTTTGTAATGTAATGGCTAAGCACCTTTAGTTATAAGTTTTTATTAATTTAATTAATATTGTATTAAACACATTTAGGCTGACTTGTTTGGAAGCGTTGTATATTTTTGTTTAAAGGCCGATTAGTGTTATGTTTTGGGTCGCGCCTATTCAATTGTAAACATATAAGTATGTAATTTAATGTTATGTTACAAGCATCAAATATTATTTAAGAGGAAGATACAAATGAGTAGTATGATGAAGTCAAAAGATGATATAGCTCTTTAAATGAGTAAGAGCATTCGTGCATACAAGGAACTGATTAGACAATAGTGTCATTATAGTAGTTCATTTTTGATATAGTGCATATCAAAATTTAGAGGGTTGTAGCCTTCATCTTATTGGGTAGTGAGCCTAGGCAGTGAGCCATATACCTTTAACAGGGTTTTGTAAAAGACTCCTAACAGGGTCAGACCTTTAACCAGGTCATTGTACTCAAATTGTCAAGACTTCTTCTAATAGGGCAAAGGAACTTTAACAGGCTCATTATACCTAGTACAATATTTGTGGGTACTAATCCCCACCGGATTTTTCCTCTGATCAAGGTTCTCTGTAATCATATCATGTGTTATGTGTTCTTGTGTTATGTTTCTTTGGATGCACATTTGATATATGTTTAATTGGCTGAAATATAATTAATAGATAAACACTGATTCACCCCCCCTTCCCCCCCTCAGTGTTTTTAACAATTGGTATCAGAGCTTTGGTCCTCTGAAAGAAATTTTAGCCACTTGAGGAGATCATGGACTCAGCTAAAGAAAAACATTTGAAAAAGAATCTTGAAGCAGCTCTTGAAGATCTTGACATATCTGAGAAGGAAAATGAAGAACTAAGATTAAAAAATGATGGCTCTCAAATACTTATTAAAAGAATAAGAAAAGATCTAAAAGGTTGTTCTACAAGTGATCTAGGACAAATGGTCAAAAATCTCAAAGAAGAAAATAAATCTCTAATGGATAAACTTGAAGATCTGGAGGAATAGCTTACAAATAGCCAAAACACCATTGAAGACAAGATCAAAGAAAACAAACAATTGGAAGATGAACTTCGGTAGGCAAACATGAAAGTTCTGCAATTGGAAAACATAAAGAAGAAGTTGGAATCTGAATTAACAGAAGCAAAAGCTAAGATTGATAAACTTCACACAAGTTTTGATTTAATTCAATCCTAGCTCAATGCGCAAAGGCAAAAAGGGAACACTATTGATATTGGATTCAGTACAACACAAGATGAAGTCAAACCATCACAAGAGAGAGAGAGAGAAAACACTTGAAACATCTTCAGAAGCTAAGAAAGTTGTAAATACTACAGAGGTTATATTTGATCCACCTAAAAGAGAAATCAAGTAAGTTAACATAACTTGTTATGCATGCAATAAACATGGGCATTTGGCAAGAGATTGTAAAGAGGTAAGACTTTTTAATGGTTATTGTTACTCCTATAATAATTTTGGTCACAGGGCTAATCATTGCAAATCAAGTCAAAGAAAACAACCTCAACAAAATCACAAGAATATAAATCAAAGCAATCAAAGAAATCAACTCTCAAGAAACTTGCAGAACATTACATGTCAGATATGCAACTACAATGGACACACATCAAAGCAGTGTTGCATGATGAGCAAGAACATCAGACCTCCTATCATTTGTCACACATGTGGAAAGGATAGACATATCTCAAAGTTTTGTAGATCCAAAAATCAGAGACAAGAGGATCCTAGAATGTCACTATTTGAAGAGAAAGGAGAAGTCAAGTTTGTCAAAGAAAATGAAGATTCAAGAAAAATATGGGTTGAAGTTAAGAAGGACAATAATGTAGACAAAGTAGTTGATGCATCCACAATGGACACACCCTCTACTTCTATTTGATTAGACCTTCTTTGTCTAAGGGGGATCTATTCTAGCTCAAGACCCCTGCGTGGTTGGTGTACTCACTTCAGAGTATGTTCCTTTTGATTCATGGTTAAAGTCACATGTTATAGCTATATGCATTCATGCATTGACTAAATTTCTTCAGGATCAAAGTTTCAAAATCTCTATGTATGGTTGCAAGCATTAAATGCGGTAGATTGTATAAAAAGAAGTTCACGATAAATCATTCTCACATTTACACTCGAGAGCATAGAAATTGAAGAGCATTGGAGCACTAAGACATCTAGGCAGGAAGGCATAATAGTTTTTCAGTTGGAGAAAATGGATAATCACTTTGAAATGGAGCCCTAGCCATTGCACCATTTCAAAATTTCATGGAAACCCTACATAAGAAAACACCAAGTAAGTATGGCGACCCCAGTTGTGTTTGATATAGCAGAGAGGAAGAGGTTTATATTTAAGCATCCATTCAAATCCATACTGGATGATGTGGAATGGGCTTTCTCCAAAACCCCTCTTGGCATTGTTTACATGGAAGATATCCACACATACATTTACTATAAGAAGGAATCATTAGGAGATGATAATATAGCCTCTCATATGGCATCAATGTTAAATTTGGATTTCACATTCAAGGATGAGTTCATGCACCTACAAGATAACCCTATTCTTGAGTATTTGAATGCGCATGAGTTTGAAGAACCAGAATGGTTAAAGATTCTGTTAAGCAGAATTCATGATGATCTTTTCTGGATTGGAGATGTCCTAGTTTGCATCACTACAAAACTAATCCATCAGTTAACGGGACTTCCAATGACTAGACCAGTGTTTCCCACTAGTAAGGATGTCAAGAAACAAATTGAGAAAGTTTGTTTGTCCGGGAGTGATAAGTGCAAAATGATAGTTGACCCTATCAAGGAAGATGACATTAAACTCCTGACAGTGATACTTGGATACAAGTTTCAGCAAGCAAGTAGGTTGAATAGTGTCTCTGCAAGAACAGTCCTTGCAGCTATCAGAATAGTGAAGGACAACACCCAATACAACCTTTGTGAGATCTTTCTCGGTTAATTGATTGACAATATCAGAATCATCAAGCATGAAAAGAGAAAAATATTCAAGTTTGGATCTCTGATCATCTATTTATATTTCCACATAGTTGGAAAGGTTGCAGACCTTTATCTAGACAAAGGAAAACCTTTATCTAGACAAGGACAAAGCTACAATGTCTTATATCTCTCTCAAAGCCACATTAGAAAGTAGTGCAAGAGATACAATGAATATGGATATAAAAATATTCAGGGTCAAAATGCAGAATAGGTTCAGACTATCTGAGAAGATAGTTGATAAATACAGGGATACAATATGCTTTATGGTAGAGACAGATTGCACATGCATGGAGGTTGTTTAGCCTATAACTAAGTGGATTCATCCACTAGGGTATGAAGTAGAAGACCATGTGTTAGAAGGATATGCGCAAGTCTTATTTTCAGCACCCAAAGACCCTAATGAACCTAGATGGGGCACTTACAGAGAAAAGGCCGACGAAGTGGATATTGAACTAAAAATTGTTGTTAACAAAAGGAAAGCATCCAAAACTACATCCAACATTATGAAAATGCATGGAATCACACAACAAGATTTGGACAAGGAAAAAGAAGACAAAATTGCAGAAGTTAAAATTGAGAAAATTGTTGAAACTTAGAAGAAGAAGCAGAAGAAAAATAAGGAAAGTACCTCTGTGCCTACTAAAACAACTGATCTAGATACATCTCCACCTTCTGTACCTAGCAAGAAATCTAGAGGAAGGAAGAAAGCAGCTACAAGTCATCCATCCTCAAATACTACAAGGAGCACAGTAAAGAAAACTCAAGCTCCTCCTAAGGTAGGTTTCAGACCCAGTCTAAATATCTTGAAGAAAAGGATTGTAAATGAAGGAAGATTGGATACACTTTCAAAAGTCTATGACAAGTATCAAGAAATTTATAAGTCTAAGATACATTCTATGGTCATATCTCATATAGAAATCAGTTCTTGAACTTAAGACAATGATACCGGATGAATTATGGAACATATTGGAGATCATGAAAAGACATGCTATAGAAGAGGACATGAAGATTAGAGAAGAAAATTTGAATACTCTTCTCCTTGTTTGTTCACATGATGAGAAGGCTATTCTTTTAGATCTAGTAAAGCCTCATCTCTGTAGTAAGACAAGAACTCTATAGATTATGAACAAAGAGTATGAGCAGGTTGGACAGGAGACTGAAAAATCATTTGCACAAGTATTTATGGATAGACATATGTATCCATCAATGATGCCTACAAAGGAAAGTTAAGTACCTTCTAAATACGATACAAAAATAGTAATTCAGGCAGTGCCTATGACAGATCCACATGTTTCAGTGCCCTCAATTGCAATAGCCTCTGATAAAGATAAAGATACAGAGGATACTATAGTGATTGATGATGTAAAAATATCTATGACAGCCTCAGATAATGATATGGATAAAGTTGATGAAGCATTTGTAAACACCAAGGAAATGAACACTGATGACACAAATCTACAACAGGATGAAGTTCCTTCCATTGATCCAATAGACTTTGATAAAGAGAAAGATACTCAAGATAATGAGACACGAGTAAAGGAAATTCATGTCAAAAGTGAATGTGTAGATACAAGTCAGAATACAATTTTCTCACCATCCACTCAACCATCCACCTCATTGTTGTCAAGGTTAACTCCTGACTCAGCAAGTTTAGATGCATGGGAAGAAGAAGACCTTATCAAG
>MU224968.1:1723576-1745164 GCA_018584345.1 Thuja plicata
TTCAAACAGTTGAACATGTGGATAGCATACTGACAAACTTCAAAACACATTTCACTAGCTTAGTAGAATTAGCTACTAAGATTGCAGAAAATGAATACAAGAAGGAGAGACTAAATGAATTGGTAAATAAATTTACCTTAGATCTGAACTCCTTCAAGATTGGGCAATCTATACTTAAAGAGTTGGCAGCAAAAGGAAAGAAGGTTATTGCAAACTGCATGGATAGAGTGAAGGTCACCTCTGAGCACACTAAAAAGATAGCAGAAGCAGATGAAATGGTGGATAACATAAGGAAATTAGTTGAAAAATCCACGCAAGATATGGACATATGCAATAATGTCTATCAAGGTCAGTTGGACAAGATTGAGAAGGCAAAACTGGAAATTAGCAAGATCAGGATAAGACAAACTCAGTTGACGAATGCACTTGCGCCATCTCTAGCAGTTCTCAATGAGAACATCAAACAGATTGGTGACACCATATAGACATATGACCAAGGTCCTTCCATGGATCTGATAAAAATGGATAAATTGACATATGCTTTATGTGCGCATCTTCAAACAGTTGATGCAATGAAAGTTTTTTCGCAGAAAGAGATTCAATTTCTTCAAGTTGTGTACCTAGAAGTCTACATGGAATAAGTATGTTGAAGACTTAAAATTTTTGCACATATTTGTCATTAATTTCAAAGGGGGAGTAGTATAGAATGTGTATATGTAGAGAATTATATATGTATATATCATTAAGTATTGTCATATACAGTCATTTTTGTATGAGGTCATTTTGAGTAACTTAGCCACATTCCTTTGTTGCCATAAATGAAAAAGGGGGAGATTGTTGGAAAGTTGAATTCTTGAGGAAGCATGACTTATTTTTTGTTGTAAATCATGGCAACAAATTCATACTTAAGTTCTATCATGAAACGAAAAATGACTAAGTGTGAAAACAGGGCAGACAGACACATATAGAGATCAGTATATCAGCGCACGAGTTAGAGATCACACAAGACCATGCATGCTTAGGTATATACTCTATGGTGTATATACCTACTAGACCCAGATGCGCAGAGTACAGGACATCAGTACAAAAAAGTTACAGGCAGATTAGTAGACCTGCAGTCCAGGAAATAGAGCATGGAAGCCGACTAAAATTTTGATTATCGTGAATATTTTGTAATGTAATGGCTAAGAGCCTTTAGTTATAATTTTGTATTAATGTAATTAATGTTGTAGTAAACATGCTTAGGCCGAATTGTTCAAAAGTGTTGTATATTTTGGTTTAAAGGCCGACTAGTGTTATGTTTTGGGTCGCGCCTATTCAATTGTAAACATATAAGTGTAATGTAATGTTATGTTACAAGTGTCAATTATTATGTAAGAGGAAGATATAGATGAGTAGTATAATGAAGTTAGCAGATGATATAGCTCTTTAAAGGAGTAAGAGCATTCACGCATACAAGGAACTGAGCAGACACTAGTGTCATTACAACAGTTCATTTTTGATATAGTGCATATCAACATTCAGAGGGTTGTAGCCTTCATCTTATTGGGCACTGAAGCATATACCTTTAATAGGGTTTTGTAAAAGAATCCTAATAGGGTCAGAACTTTAACCAGGTCATTGTACTCAAATTATAAAGACTGCTTCTAACAGGGCAAAGGAACTTTAACAGGTTCATTATACCTATTACAATATTTGTGGGTACTAAGCCCCACCAGATTTTTCCTCTAATGAAGGTTCTCCGTAATCATATCATGTGTTATGTGTTATGTTTCTTTGGATGAACATTTGATATATGTTTAATTGGCTGAAATATAATTAATAGATAAACACTGATTCACCCCCCCCCCCTCTCAGTGTTTCTAACAGAAGATTCGGATGACTCAGGGGGTTTTCCTTCTGATGAATTCCCCATACGTAACTAGGAAGGGATTAGGGACATAATAGGACAGGTCAGTAAGGAGAATTTAGATGTGTTGGAAAATACAGCTGAAACTTGCCAAGAGAATGATTCAATCAGAACTCTTGTTGTAAGTAAGGGTAATCTTTTTCCACATCAAGATAAGAAAGAACAACCACATACCACATCTTCTTAGCCTAAGGAATTCGAACCTGTACCTAAAATTTCCACTGAATGGATTGACATCCTTCATCAGGGACCAGTGCCACCAACAGATTTGTCCACCCCCGTTGCTACAGGGTTACACTTATATCAGCAATTCCTATGGGAAAAGGCTCAGTGGGGTTTGGAAAAAGAAAAATCGCAGAGAACCATTGATGAGAAGGCTCATCAACTTAAACATAAAATAGATCAGTTAGTAGTATTGGAGGAAAGGATTCAAAAGATAATTAAACTAATTCCTCAGACAATGGCATGTCAATTGCCATCCCCAGTTTACACCTTGTTTTTAAGAGAACAATTTGTCAATTTTCAGATCACCAGGGTTGTAGAGGGGTTGAATCCTTCCATAGAAAATCCACATGAACTTTATGTTGCTTTCTAGTCGGCCCCAATGACCATCAAAAACTTACTATGTGAGCTGTACTTGCACAATTTTGCAGTACCTAATAATCATGAGTGGAATTCTCTTTTGTATATAGGGGATGTTTAGTTAAGGGCAGTAATGGCCTGGGTTCAAAATGAAATAAGTAGAGAACCTTAGGCTCTACCATACAAAAACAAGGAAATAGATATTTCGTTAATGATTAGACCTGAGGTAGATGATTCTAGAAGGACTTATCTTGATTGGATTTTGATTACCCTAAATCCAAGTGGAGCTCAAAAGGTTAACCTAGTTCCAGAGCAGGCATATTCAGATTGGGAACAACATTCAACCCAAAGTGTTGATGGTGCAATTTTAGCATGTAGGTGAAGGTGGATGGGAATTTCATATGATCTAAGAATTAGGGAACCACATTCCCCGTAGAACTTAATCCTTGCTGCTCAAAGGGTTCCACGATATATATCACTGGGCATAACACTCCAGAATTATTGGATTCCACTAAGGCTCTAGCCACCTTTGTTCCTGCAGCCTTTAATGGCAGTAAATGAATTGGCAGAGGATTATAGCACAACCCAGGAAGAACAACGGTGGGAAAGGCTGTGAAAAAATCATGGATACTTCGACCATGTGTATAATGAAGCAGGAGTTAAAACTGCCAGTGACTTGAGGGTACGATCTCAGGTTTAGAACTTCATAATTGCTGGAGGCCAGCAATAGCTCAGTAGGGGGGAATGATGAGCCAATCTAATGGCCATCTTTTGATAACACTTTTTATCATCTTTGTGATTAATTTTACTTGCAATTGATACTTGAACTTTTTTTTTTATATATATATTTTATGTAAGAAATGGACATAAGTAGGAAGTTAGATGGTGAAAAGGTTATGAAAGTATGACACTTGGAACTTATGATCTTATATAAAATAAAAAAGTAATATAACTAAATGAATGGTTCCCTTTTCTATGCTATGTTTGAGGGTAGTTTCCTTCCTGTAGCTTATGTCCTACAAGAGCATTAATTAAGTTAAAATACTTTCTTCTAAATTTTAGTGATGAAAATATATATATGTGTCAAAGATGGTATGTGTGCGGTAATCCTTTTTGCAGGAATCAGTGGAGTAGTTCTAGAATCCAGTAGAGTGACACTGAAGAAGTCAAGGTTGGGTTCTTTCACCATAGGCCTCGAGCTGAACTAGTCAAGAGAACGTGAACAAAGATAAGTGTCATTAAAAGATCTTTGCAGGAAGGCTGGGTCAATAGAGTTTCTTGTTTTATGCCATGCGCGGATCTAGAACCATCGTGTGCTACATTCTGGGACAATTTATTAAATAACTATTATATTCTTTTATGAGATATTTTGTATTAATTACAATCCTCATCGAATGGAGTAATCCATGATTTTTTTTGCAAGTTATAGTTTCCCTTGAAATAAGATGTCTACTGAACTTTGAGCAGCACATCGATAGAGATAGAGATACTATTGTAATTCAGCAAAGAGGAAATACAATCTTGTTTTCTACATCTTTTGTAATCCATGTTTTATGAATAAGTAATGAGAGCTTCAATTTATAGTATCTGAGATCTTGTTCATTCACACTTCCGTGGGGGCCCACATGGGAGGTGAATCTAATTCGTAGTTAAGTAGGTTGCAAGTTACTTTAAATAAGTAGGTTGCAAGTTATTTGAAGCAAGTAGGACTCTGTTGCTCCTGCAGCCATTAGTAACAGCACTAACAGTTGTTCCTGCAACAAAGGTAGTTAGCTAGTTTATTGTTCCTGTAGCATAGAGTTAAACTTCCTATTCCCAGCAGATTCCTTTATCTTTAGATTACACTGTTGATATTTCAAGTATTTTCAATTTACTATAATGATGGCTTTTAGAATGGATTAGAGCATACACTTTGCAGTCACCATTTCAAGTTTATGCTCCCTGGTCAATAATTTAATGAGTTAAATGTATTGTTTCTAGTGGAAAGGATGCATAATCCTTAACCACAGAGGTATTATATAGAGCAGTCAACATGCATTCAATATTCTTTTGGATTTATGCTCTTCTGCCTCCTGATTTTTATTGGAATATTTGGATTTTTATGAGGATTTGTGATGCATTTTATTTTTCCACAAACGAGTTTATTTTTCCTTTCCTACATTGTGGAAACTATTAGTTATGTTTATGATATATTTTATATCTTTTCAATTGATAAAAATGGTGGATTGTCTTTCTTCTTTTCTTATTTTGACATCCACTACCAGATCTAGAAAGAAAAGCCACCTTTGTTTACAAACTATGGATCCTTGTCCCCACCATGATCAAGCATCATTGATGTCATACCTATGTGAATGTTATTTGATGTGTTGTATTGTTAAAAAAATTATATTCTGCAAGTTGATTACATTAGGACAGTGAACTACATATTTATGTTACTGATTATATGCTATAGAGACCGAGTGGATTACTGAGTGGATCTAAATTTATTAATGTGTTTATAAGTTCAATTGGTACATCTTGACCTAGGATAATTGATTCAACCACCCTCCCCTCTCAGTTATTTTGAATCATTCTAACAGTATATGATCCAAAGAAGTTTACCAAAGAATAGTTGTTTGGTGCCCTCACAATATTTGAGTTGAGAAAGTTTAAAAGAGACAAGAGAGAATATGAAATGTCTTTCAAAGAATCAAAATTAGATGATGATTTAGATGGTGATAAAGAGGAAGAATTTGAAGCAAAATTTGCGAGGAGATTGAAGAAAGGCACCAGAAAGTATAAAGCTATGTTATCTATAAAATGTTTTAGATATTGTAAAATTTGTCATTTGGAAACTAGGTGTCCAAAGAAAAGTGCTAGAAAAAAGTTTTAAAAGTTCAATAAGAAATCTTTGTATGTGAATTAAGATGCTAGTATCTCAGATGATAAATTAGAGACAAAAGATTGTTTATTTTATGTTGAAGAGGGTAAGAAATTAGAGATTGATATTTCTAACATTTGTGCTAAAGTTGATAATGATGTTGAAACTTATTTGCATGCTAAAAAAAGAAAAATGAATGGTTGATGGATTGTTATTTGTTGTTCTCGTCATATGACCAGAGATAAAAGTACATTTTTATCACTTATCAAGTATTATGGTGGTCCTATTAGATTTGGTGATGACAAATAAACTAACATTGGTGGTAAATTCTCTATTACTTTTAATAGAAATAAAAACACTAATAATGTCTATTATGTGAAGTGATTGTATTAAAAATTGTTGAGTTTTAGAGATATGTGTGAAAATGGATATGATGTTATTTTAAAAAATGAAGGTTCAAAAATTAGGAAAATATCATGAGATCTAATTGTAATCGAGAAAAGAAATAGGAGGAATATGTACCAAATAGAAGGAGAATCAGAAGGATTTTCACTACTATCTCAAACCAATGACAATTGGCTTTGGCATTAAAGGATCTGTCATATAATCTTTGACAATTGGGTGAAAATTATCTCATCTCATGTAGTGAGAGATATACATAGACAGTGTAAACTAGAAAACATTATCCATAAGGTTTTTTAAGAAGGGAAGTAGAGAAGAGAATCATTCAAGACTAAATACTATTCATATACCTATGTACTAGAGATTATGCACACGAACCTGTATGTTCCTACCAGAACAAGGAGCTTTCTAGGTGAAAGGTATTTTTTTTTTTTATTGATGACTATTCAAGGATGACATGGGTTTCTTTTCTTATAGACAAATATGATGCACATGAGAAGTTCAAAATATTTAAATCTAGAGTTGATATTGAGTATGGTATAAATATTAAGTGTTTAAGATTTGACAAAGGAGGAGAGTTTACATCTATTGATTTTGAAATTTTTTGTGAAAAGAATGGTATTAAGAGAAAGTACAGCAAGAGAGCCCTAGCAGAATGGTACTTTGTCAAGAATGAATCAACAAGACCGATGTTGAAGGAGGAAAGTCTACCATAAATCTATTGGAGATAATAAGTACATACTTCTATGTATATCCTTAACAAATTTATGTACTAAATGATATATGGAAAGACTTCATATGAATTATCGCATGGAAGAGAACCTAAAGTTAAGTACTTAAAAATATTTTGTAGCAAGTGCTACATTAAAAAATATGAAGATAATATTGGGAAATTTGATAGTAGATTGGGTGACAGAATATTCTTGGGTTATTCTAAAAGAAAAAAATTCTATTAGTGTTACAATAAGAGACTGAAAAAATTAATATGTTCTTGGCATTTGTAGCATTTAAAAGATTCATTTTTTATCAAAAGGATGTCAAGTCTACATTCCGAAATGAAGAGCTGAAGGAAGAAATATACATTGAGAAACTGGAAGGATTAAAATCAGAAATAGATCCAGATGTAGTTTATATGTTGGAAAAGTTATTTTATGGATCGAAGCAGGTGCTTAGGGCCTGATATGAAAATCAAGATAAATATATAATCAATCAAGGATTCAAAAAAGGTTGGGCTGAAAACAATCTAGAGCTAAAAATAATTTTATACAAATTTTTTATTGTTGTTGCATATGTTGATGACATCATCTTTGGAGACAAATATTATCTATATAGGAAGTTTGCTAAAGAAATTCAAAAGGAATTTTAAATGTCCCTAATCAATGAAATAGTTTCTTTCTTGGATTGACTGTAATATAGAATAACAAAGGCACTTTGATTTATCAATCCAAGTAAGTGAAGGAGTTACTCAAGATGTTTGGCTTAGAAGATTCAAAACTTGTATGTACTCTGATTATTACTGGGGTAAGTTAACTATGAAGTACAATTCACCAAAATAAGATACAACTAAATATAAATCAATGATTGGAGGATTGTTATACATGATGGCTACCAGAACCAAATATCATGTATGTTCTATGTTTGAAAAAAAAAATAGTAATAACCAAAAGATTCACATGTTATGGCAGAAACGAGGATTTTTTAGATACTTGAACAAAATATATGAAATGGGATTATGGTATCTAAGCGAATCACATTTTTCACTATCAACATATATAGATGTAGATTGGGAAGGTTTTATAGAAAATAGAAGAAGTACAAGTGAGAAAGAATTATTTCTTAGCTCCCGGTTGGTTACTTGGTCAAAGAACCAACATGATTCTATAACTTTATCTACTACTCAATCAAAATATATTTCAATATACTCATGTTGTACCTAGCTATTAAGGATGAAGAAATCCTTGGAGGATATAGGATTCAATTTTATTGAACCAATTCCTATGATGTGTGTTAATACCAGTGCTATAAGTATGTTAAATAATTCATTAACGCATTATACAACAAAACATATTGACATCATATATGACATTAACATAGATAAATTTGAATAAGGTGCAGTTAAGCATTAATATGTTCCCACAAAGGAACAAATAGAAAACTTATTTGCCAAAACTTTATGAAACCAAACTTTTAGCTATCTCAGGGGGAAGGTGGGCATTTTTCTCCTTCTTGGTGATCATTAGATGTAGTAGTGTGTGTGATTGGTCCAATTCTCTGAATTTGAATATTTCTATATTAGTGCTTGATGGCTTCCTTGTAGGGTTAACTGAGTATGCTAGCAAGGAGGATATTTTTTTTCCTTGTCATTGTTCTCAAAGGGGGATAAAGTTTAAGAAATGTTAAAGTGTACTTCTATGCCATATTATTGATGAATGTTGCCATTGATGACCTTATTTTTCCATTATTATACTCAAAGAAAAACATTGATAGAAAGCATTACCGGTAGACAGCAAGCATTACCAGTGAACCACAAGCAGTACCAGTGAAATGCAAGCATACCCGATAGAACAAAGATTTTTGAGAAAAATCTACGTATAAAATTGATAAGCATCACCGGCGAAGACAAGCATCACCAGTGACACAGTTTCCATAACAACCCGACAGGAACAGACAAGCATACCTAATGACCTATTCAAGAAAGTAACACCGGCGACCAAGAACACCGACCATTAGAACCGATAGTCAGAAAAGCCGCAAATTGTGGATCTGATCTATACACGACAGATAAAGCAAAGTTATTCTATTTTGTAGAATTTTTTTTTTTTTTTTTATGGTCATGCAAGCTTTATGTAAATTCTTTAAAGAATCCTAACAGATTTAAAGCATATCTAAGGACAGATCAAGATCAAGTTGTATATCTTGGATCTAGAGTTAATCCATGATGCATGAATCAATAATTGAGCCTAGATTAGTAAAAATAGATGTTCATACTCAATTGTGAGTACATGAATTCTTTATTATGATAGCCAAGAAGAGCATCTAAGGAGCAGAGGGAAGAATTCATGCAAAGAGAAGAAACATAGTACATCAGTTTTTCAAGAACACATAGAGGCCACCGATGAGCAGATAAAGGTAATACTCAATCATGGAAGGATGATTAATAGTATTTTTGGAGCTTTATAGGATCTGTTATCAACAATTGAAGACTGCATATTTCATCAGATCAAAGGCCTATGTAGTTGCATTCTAACAAGTGCATCACATCTAAAATACTTTTGTAGAAGGTGGACTTAACCATCCTTTGTAAATCTCTTAACAGAGTGCACACTTAAAAGTGTTGTTGAAAGCTTCAAACGAAGTAGATCTTAATAGGTCTGCACTATAATACTCCTAACAGGGTAGGTCATCAGAAGTGACCAAATTTTAAGCCTTAACCAACCCTTCTTATCTGTAGATAGTGAATTTTTGTGGGTAACAATCCCCACTGTAGTTTTTACTTCCTTAACAGGAGTTTTCTGCGATATCATATCTTGTGTCATGTGTTATCTAATTTCATGAATGTTTCTATTATTGTTACATATCAAATGGAATGTATGATATGATTTCATATGCGTAAAGAAAGATGAATAGATAGATAAGTTAAATTACAAACTGATGACTAAGGGTTAATGGGCTAACCAAGAAAAGTTTTAGAGGTATTGATTCACCCCTCCCCTCTCATTAAATATTATCGCAATATAATTCCAACAATTGGTATCAAAGCTAAGTCTCTCTCTTGGAAAGCTTAAAGACTTGAGAGAAAAGATCAGAGCAATGGATAAGTTCAGACTGGATATGACTATTGAGAATGAGCAGTTACAAATGCAAAAAAAATTTGAGCAGTACAAGGAGGCGAAGATAAAGCTAAGAAAACTTCTTGATGATAGATAGATTATGGCAACAAGACTGAATGAAAAAGACTACAAAGAAATGTAAATACAAGAGTACTTTGAAACAACAGAATCATCATTGAGCAAAGCTTTAGATGCATAAATTGAAGAAATTACAAGTATGCAAGAGATCAGTCTACATCTGACAAATCAAATCAAGATGCTGAAAATCGGTCAAGAGACTCAAATGGTAAAAATGATTGATGTTATGAATGATGCAAGAAAAGCTGAAAATGAAAGAACACTAGCTATTGATGATAGGAGGAAAATTACAGAGAAGCTACAAGATAAAGAATCAGAGATTCAAAGACTCACTGAGCATCACCATGAGGTCACAAACTAGATTATTATTATGATTCAAGAAGCAAACATAACTCGTTGAAAGAATATAGACCATTGGTGAATTAAGGGAAGAGAATGAAAAATTAAAGCATGAAATCAAAGTTTAGAATCAACACAACAAATTAATCAGAAAAGCTGAGGATAACAACAAACAGATGGATGATTTTCTTGATGGACAAAGAAGAGTCAACAACTACACAAGATTAGGGTACAATGAGAATGGATAATCCTCTAATCAATCCTATAAGAGGAATGCTTTCATAGCCCCAAGAAAGAAGCTGTCATGCACTCACTATGGAAAACTAGGCCACACCTCAAACATCTACAGAAGAAAAATGAAAGGTATTTCTCAAGCACAATCTAATTTTATTGGTAATTGTTATAAATGTCAAAAGAAAGGACACACAGCACATGAGTGCAGAGCCAAAGTGATAAATCCAGAGAGAAAAATCTACATGGACAAATACTTTCCTACATGCAAGATGAATGGGTATACATATAAGGAATGGTAGAAAAAGAACCACGAGGCATGGACTCAGAAAGAAACTGATAAAAGCTACCAAGCAACCAGAGAGGGTAACTCATATGTTTGGGACTATAACACATGGGTAAATTGCACAACATGTGGAAGGTATGGTCATAATGCTGCAAACTTTATGAGAAAGTGGACTAAAAGGTCAAGAGGATGGTCCAATCTAGGTATGGCATGTTTACATTGTCATAAGGTTGGACATGTGTTAAAATATTACAAAGACCGACTGATAGATACAAATACACATCCCAATGGAAATATCATTGATCACATCAAAAGAATGAGAAACAAAATGTGGGTAAAAGCCACAAACACTGAAGGTGCTAGTACAAGCAATGAAAATGGTGATACCCCATCCATAGGATCTGGTCACATCACTACATCTAACTATATTGCACAAGTAAGTATGGAATTGCATTATCACATGTTTTATTATCCATCAGTTCCATTACACATAGTTCATATTTTTATATAGGCATGAATAAAGATGCAATATATTGTTACTTGCTAATCTATTGTAAAGAAACCATCAGTTATTGGGCACAATCTGCATCGGTGAACACACACAGAAAAGACATGCAATACTTACCAGAATGTATTGGTCATTACACAAGTTCTGTGTAACCCGATGAGTATCGGTATACACTGAATCTACAAAAGTTGTTGTTGCAATATCACCGATGATCATCGGTGAAGTCTCCTACACTGCTAAGCTACCCTGATGCTTTGCACAAACACTAGAGTTATGAATGTATGTACCGACGAAGGCAGTCTTCATAAACCAACAAGTTGGGAAGCATTGATGACAACTTAGGGCACCAAAAAGTATAAAAGCCCAACAGGTAAGCTCATTTTTGCACCCATGATTTTTGAGCAGAGCAGAGAGATTTTGAGAAATTTGAGAAGTGACCCAACATAAGTCATCCATTGAGAATTCAGATTCAAAGGAGATCAAAGACATTCAGTAAGTTCATTCACTCACTGATAAAACTATTTTGATTTACGAAAAAGCCCTAAAATCTCAAAAATGATGGCATCGACATCTAGGTTAGAGAAACTTAAGGATGACAAGAAGAAACCGTTTAAGCTTGTTAGCAGAGGGGCATGTGCTGAACCGAAATATAAGTTACATCCTAAGACAACCTCTCAACCAGATGATTCCGGAGCATTCTCCTAAATCCCAGCTAGGGTTTTATTGGTTGAGGACGTTAGGCCCTATATACACTACAAGATCTCAGAGATAGGAGATCTAGACGTAGAAAATGCCTATAAGGCACTTTGTGATGATGGTGGAAAACTCAAAGAAGAGCATAAACACTTAGAAGTGAAAGGTATGACAAATGTACTTCATTTCCCAAAGGTTTTTAAAATAGAATGGATTAAGATTGTTCTAAGAAGAGTCCATAATAACACTTTGTGGTTGAAAAAACCAAAGGCTATAGAAAAGGATGTTATACATGCAGTGATAGGCTATCCAACAACCGACAAAATTCAGGCTCACAAACATCACTCTTTTGCAGAAGTGGAAATGTTAACCGGTGCCAAATCAGACAAGAGAGCACTGAAGGTAGACACTATTACCGACGGAGAGCTGAAATTTGGAGCTTGTCTAGTTGGATATAAGATATTTCAAGCTAGCAGAATGAACAGTGTCTCTAGCACAGCAATGAGCACATCCTATAAGATCATCAAATAGGGGAAGAAGATGGATCTAACAGAGATCCTATTGCATCAATTTGAGGAGAACATGTGCACCATACGGTCTTCATGGACAAACACATGTAAGTTTGGTTCCCTCATATTATGTATATTATTCTACTTCGAAGAGTACTTTCCTTCAATTGGAAAAGTAGCATGGCACACAAGTAGACCATTAACCATGTAGATTAGTGAATTCATTGAATCACTAGGCACAAATTTTGACAACGTAATGCATGAATACTTTAAGACAATTAAGGATATGCTACAATCAAGGAGTAGAATTCCTAAAAGTCTGATTGAGGAATACAAAGAAGACATTTCCTTTATGGTGGATACTGACTTCACCTACATTCAAGTAGTAGTCCCAAGGACATCTTGGCTAGAAAAGCTTGACTATGAAATTAGAACTGGGTTAGCAATAGAAGGCATTAAGGCATTATTGAATGAACCCATTGACAACAAACAAATGAGGTTTGGTACCTATGAGGAAGCCAAAAAAAAGATTAACTCAACACTTGTTGTCAAGAAGGATGTAAAATAGTCTAAGAGAATGGTAGAGAACCTGAAGAAGAACTTGAACATATCTTTTGATGGAGAGGAGGAAGAACAGAGTAAGGAGGAAGACACCGAGGGACAACTTCCCATCGGTAATATAACAGAATCAAATGAGTTAGAAGAGGACAAGTCTGATTCACCACCTCCTCCTCCAACCAAAAATTCTAGAACAAGAAGCCAAATGGCTAAGGATACTTGTCCTTCACCTATAATTAAAGCGAAGGTGCACAAATGGAAAGCTACACCTCAAAGGGCCAAACAAATAGCTAGGGCACCTACCAAAAGAAGAAAGTATGTTCAAACAGATGAAGAATTAGAATATTTAGCAATGAATGAACCTGACACTATCAAAATAGCAAAATAAAAAGCAAAGATTACATCACTATCTGATAACATTGATGACGTATGTAAGTACATTTTTGAAGCTGCATCTATTAGACATCCAAAAATTAGGAAATGGTTACAATGGAATACAGTAGACCAAGATAAGATAGAAGATGCACTAAGTGCAAAAATGTGCAAACACTATTATGTTCCTATTCAATACACTTCACAAGATGTTCCACAAGAGCTTTTGGATAAGATATTCTCAAGATTCACATATGCACTCCATGAGTAGAAGAAGCTGAGAGAAAGAGTATTGGTCACTCTTTTACCACCTGATTCCACAAAGGAAGAAATAAATGAACTTATGGAGTAGTACACAAAGAAATTCTCACCAAAAATGAGAGCTTACAAATTTGTCCAAGACAAACTCATTGAGCTGGAAGCAGACACTCATCAGATATGGAGTGAGATTCTAAAACCTGTTGAAGAAAATAGTCCTGCAAAAGAAATCATCAATAAGATAGGTAACTCAACAATTGAGTTAGAAAGTGAATAAGTACAGATAACAGGGCAGAAACAAACAGATATTATAGATGAGGATTGGTCAAAGGATGACCAACATGATCAAATACTGGATAGCCCCATCCACATTAACTTGGAAA
This sequence comes from Thuja plicata, assembly GCA_018584345.1. NCBI lineage: Eukaryota > Viridiplantae > Streptophyta > Pinopsida > Cupressales > Cupressaceae > Thuja > Thuja plicata. The sequence goes on from MU224968.1 coordinate 1,737,375, forward strand.
ATGAAGAAGTTTCCAAAGAGGAACTCACAATTGAAGGTAACTTAGATATGGATATGAATAATGATTCATGGTTAGACAACATTGTCGACACCATTATAGGAAAAGACCCTGCAGTAGATATGCAAAAAGATGAAGACATCACTACTACAAAGGATAAAACCGACGGACATGACATAGCTATTGACACTGCAACTGTCAATACGCCTACCAATATGAATATATTGATAGATGCTATCGATATACAGTCTATCCAAGATAAATAATCTAAGGAAGATGATGATATACCCAAGGATTTGGGTACAAAGGAAAACCAAGGTTCATCCAATACTCCTAAGGAGACCGAAATGAAGGATGCCACTGATGAGAAAAAAGATATATCAAAAGAACAACAACAAGAGGCAGAGAAAACAACAGAGGATTCCTCAAAAAAGGTTGAAGAGAAAGAGAAGAGTGAGGAAGTAAACAGAAATGAGGAATTGAAACAAAAGGAAGATTCATCTGTTGAAACACCCAAGGTCCGTGAGGAGATGTCTTCACCAAACCGGCTAGTGAATACAGAACATGTACAAAAGGATGCCGCATCCTCTCTACACTCATTGAAAAAATCAACACAATCATAGGCCTTCCAAATGGTTCTACATAAATCAACCACCCAGCCAAAGAAGAAAAAGAAGAAAAAAGTTAAGAAAGATATATTGGTTATAACACTTGATGAGGTCATTGAAGTTCCAAACTGGGACATTACCACTTTGGATAGTGACAAAATCCAAGAGTTTGGAGTGCTCTGTCATAGGAAAGCCATACAGAAGAACATGATCAAAGAGAATAGAGAAAACATGGCACTTGATAAGGCTAAGGAAATACTCCAACAACTAGTTCCTAAAGTGAAAATTGATGAAACTACTTCAGTTAAGGAGCAAATTTCTTTTCTTACCGACACTATCATAGAGCAAGGGACAGAAGCTGACCAAGCAATGGAAGAACAAGCAGAGAAGAAATATCAATTCAAGTTAACTGATAAGATAAGCCAAGAAGTGGCATTGAACAAGGTCAAGCTCTTTGAACTTAGTGATGAACTGGAGCCAATGATTGCTGAGGTAATAACCTTAGTTCAAAACATGTGCACACTTGAAAATTTTGCAAAAGAGAACAGTGACAAGCTTGCAGAAATTGATTCCAATGTCACTAGGAGTGCACAAAGCCTAACCTCACATGTTGACAGCATAAAGGCACATCATGACATAGTCATTGAGGCAAATAGGCTAAGGTAGGAAATATGGGATGCTGAGACCCAATTCAGAGGTGAGATCATAGAACTTCAAGCACATATCTTACCAGATCTCACAATACTTATGCAACATATTTCAGAAGCTAGAAATATAATTGCAAGCTTGGAGATGTCTGTAGTAGACAACATCTATGATATTCATGTAAGGATTTCACTAGAGCACATGGCTCTAGAAATGCTGAAGGAAAAATGGGAGAAAATGATGGAGGAAGTCAAGTCCTCACATTCCCACCTTTTTGGAAAGTTGTAAGTACCTTTGCCTTTAGAATCAACAAAGGAGGAAAGGAAATGTATATAGTCATGTACAACACATATATCAGGTGAAAAAGGAAAAAGGATATATATATATATATATACACTTACACTTACCAACATATACATATGGGGAGTCATTCAAATGACTAAGGGAGAAGTATACACAGGTGTACATACTAATACACTCAGTATGTTGCACATATCATGTTTTTGATACTAATGTCAAAGGGGGAGATTGATGACATTATTTTTCTATTAGTATACTCAGAGAAAAACATTGACATAAAGCATTACTGGCAGACAGCAAGCATTACCGGTGAACCACAAGCAGTTGCGGTGAAATGGAAGCATACCCGACAGAACAAAGATTTTTGAGAAAAATCTAAGTATAAAATTCACAAGCATCACCAGCGAAGAAAAGCATCATCGGTGACATGGTTTCTAGAACAAACCAACAAGAACAGACAAGCATACCCGACGACATGTTCAAGAAAAGAACACCGGTGACCAAGAACACTGACCATCAGAACAGACAGTCATAAAAGCCACAAATTGTGGATCTGATCTATACACGACGGATAAAGAAAATTTATTCTATTTTTTAGAATTTTTTTTTTGTTTTTTAATGGTCATGCAAGCTTTATGTAAATGCTTTAAAGCATCCTAACAGATTTAAAGCATATCTAACTACAGATCAAGACCAAGTTGTATATCTTGGATCTAGAGTTAATCAACGATGCATGAATCAAGAATTGAGCCTAGATTAGTATAAATAGATGTTCATACTCAATTGTGAGTATATGAATTCTTTATTATGATATCCACGAAGAGAATCTAAGGAGTAGAAGGCATAATTTATGCAAAGAGCAGAAATAAAGTACATCAATTTTTCAAGAACACACAGAGGCTACCGACAAGCAGATAAAGGTAATACTCAATCATGGAAGGATGATTAATAGTATTTTTAGAGCTTTATAGGATCTATTATCAGCAATTGAAGATTGCATATTTCATTAGATCAAAGACCTATGTAGTTTCATTATAACAAGTGCATCACATCTAAAATCCTTTTGTAGAAGGTGGACTTAACCATCCTTTGTAAATCTCTTAACAGAGTGCACACTTAAAAGTGTTTTTGAAATCTTTAAATGAAGTAGATCTTAACAGGTCTCCACTACAATACTCCTAACAGGGTAGGTCATCAAAAGTGACCAAATTGTAAGCCTTAACTGGCCCTTTTTATCTACAGATAGTGAAGTTTTGTGGGTAACAATCCCCACCGTAGTTTTTACTTCCTTAACAAGAGTTTTTTGCGATATCATATCTTGTGTCATGTGTTATATAATTTCATGAATTTTTCTATTATTGTTACATATCAAATGGAATGTATGATATGATTTCATATGCGTAAAGAAAGATGAAAAGATAGATAAGTTAAATTACAAAATGATGACTAAGGGTTAATGGGCTAACCAAGAAAAGTTTTAGAGGTACTGATTCACCCCTCCCCTCTCAGTACACATTATATCAATATAATTCCAACAGTCATCAATGCCAAATTGAGATATTTTTAGAATGCAAGGTTGATGTGATCTATGATGATATCATTAATATTTTCATTGATGTGAACATATCCTTATTCTATCATCTTAATGTATCAGTTTCTATGTAACTGAATTGTTTGGGTTATCGGTTGATATACACTAATAGGTTGTATGTTTCAGTTGAAGTTGTCCCTGATAGGTTCCAGTGGGGTTATTCTTTGGATAAAACATTTGGTTGATTGGGTTGATCCTATATTGATTCATATCCTTTTTATTTTTCGATCCCTTTTTTTATGTGTAACATGTTTTTCATATTCCTTGGAACCAAGAACTTTGGAGATGGTGTAGAGTGTCATATAGAGTGAGACATGTTGTATTTTTGGAGGTGGTCCTTATTTCATTATTTATGACCATGAGAATTTCTTGGTACGTAATATCTAAAATTATCTTAACAACAAGGAGGATTTAATTATGTTTCCTTTATAAGAGTGAGTGAGTGTGTGGATTAGTAAGTATCCAGTAAGACACATGTGTAGTGATTTGTGAAGTGATAGTGAATATGTATTCCAGTGTAGCTGTGTGTTGATGTATTTGGTAGATTCTATCTTTTTTAATATTCTCTTTCTATGAGATTTATTTGACTAGAAGTGAACCTTTCTGTATTGATATTGAGCATTTTTGTATCATTAGTAAGACCTTCTGTATCGACGATGAGCCTATGTGTCTCAACAAAGAGGCTTTGTGAATCTCCTAGCGAGCCATTGTAAAAATCACCATACTAATGTCACCTTAAAAAGAATTTTACATTTCAAGAGAATAAGCTTCTCCATGTTTTTTACCATCTTGGGTTTCCACATTACATATTGTGTTCTTTGTGTTAGTATTCCTATGATCTAAATGATTATATTTATGTGGATGTTTGATGTGCTTGACTAACATAGCTAAAATAATTAATATTGTTGATTGTGTGTTAACTGACAAAAGAAAATTTTTATATTTTTTTTGGGAATAAATGATTTACCCCCCCCCCCCTCCTCTCTTTTATTCATATTGTTAAGCACTAACTACCTTGGATGTAGTCCAATACTAGTTCCTTCACACCTAGGCTAGATTTCTAGTAGCCCTCCCAAACTAGTTTTTTGTGAATAACTATTTGTACAGATGGAATCTGACAAAAATAAAGACATTTTTAGATACCCATTATTTTTTTATATAGAAAATATAGCATGATCTTGGGGTTTGTGTTGATCACTTCACCAAATAATTGACTAGTAATAAGATTTGAACTCAAATTAACCTCTTTTCAAAAGAAAGTACTTCAAACTCGCACACAAACTTATCAATTTAGGTTATGAGCCTGAGGTAGGTTTCAAATGGTCTAAAAATTCAACTCTTTAATTTTCAATTAATTCCCAATTACCTTATTTTCAAAACCCTCACTCTAGCAAGTTAATTCCAGGAAGAAATATAGAAAATTAACACTAAAGCTCCCTCAAATTCATTCCAAACACCATTTTGTTCTTTACAAATACCAAAATAACTTATAATAACCTATAAACCTTCTATTTTATTATATTTTAGATTTTCCCTGCGGGGGCTTATACCTCAAATCACCAATTTGATTTACTAACCCTCCACACCATATATTAGTAGATTATTTTTACAAAAATGGCTCTAACTTTGTCCAAGCTCTATGAAATTTTATCATAATGGATAAAAATAAAAATATATTTGATGCAATATAAAATTTACTCAGTTTCAAACAATTATTTGATCATACATGTTCATATCTAGAATGTTACAACATCATAAAATACAAGAAAATGACATAGAATTTAGATTACTTTATTAGGTTTCATCAAATTTTAATTAAAAAACCCTACCTCAAAGATTTGTGAGGATTTTAAACATCTTTTCAGTCAATTTCAATTATCCATAGAAAATATTTGAATACATGACCACTCCACTTCTTCACAAGGCACAAAATGACAAAATTGCTATAAAACATTTTGCAACATTATGACAACTTTTACAAAACTTAATAAAATTGCCGCTAAATGACTTAGGAATATCAAAATTGGTCTAAATAGACCTTATTATACATAAGAAGACATAAAAAAACACTAGACTCTGAAAATGCATCTTTTAGATCCCAGATGACAAGTGTTGGAGATTTGATTCTGAGCCGCTGATTGATTGTATGTTTATCATTGATGAAAACATATAATACACTGTAGTAATTCTGTATGAACTTATCTGAATGATGAAATGAATACTTGCATGGATAGATACATGTTGTTAACATGTCTATTATTTTATGTTCATACACGTAGACCGAGATATGATGTTTTAGTAAAGTTATGCAATTCTGTTATTGGCAGTTATAGTTCTGGAAGTATAACGGTTTAGGGCCGACGTATATAACATGTTTTAGGAGTTGCACCTATCTTCATGATATGCATGTGTATATTCATGTTTTGTTTGGATTTTTTGATATAAATCCAAAGGCCCCAAAAGTGTTTCAAGATGATTGCTAAGTTATGGTTAATTTGGTGAGGCCGACTCAGTGAAGCATCACGTCTGTTCAACATTAACTTGCGTGGACTTAATATTTTTTGCGTGCTTAGTTAAGCCAACTAAGATATTGATGAAGTGTTTCTAAGAGCTGACATGACCTTCTAGTTTGGAGAATATACTTATAGTAGTTCAATTGTGAGACGCCAAGTGTGAATGATACAAAATGTGAAGAAACATTTACAGAGTAGATTATTAGAGTTGGTTCATTCATCAAGGGTGTATGTGAAGAAGAAGTGAAAGATTTTAATACACTGGAACTGATCAAGATAGTAGGTCTACTCTACATTTCATCATCAGATATAGTGCATATCTATTATTAAGAAGGTTGTAGCCTTCATCATCAAGCAGTGAGCTTTTGCACAGTGAGTCCACCACCCCTAACAGGGTTATTTGTTATAGACTCCTAATAGGGTTCGACCCTTAACTAGGTTACTATATTGATTGCATTGTATTGTAAAACTCCTAACAGGGTTGAAATATATTCTAACATGGATTACTACAAACAAGTATAGTTTATTGTGGGTGCTAATTCCCATTGGGGTTTTTACCATTTGGTTTCCCCGTAATCAAATTGTGTGTTGAGTACTGTGTTATCTGATTATGTATTTACTTTGTTGTACACTTAAGTTAAAGAAGCAAAAGGAATGAAGTAACTAATAACTGATTCACCCCCCCTCTTAGTTATCCTTTGGAACTATTCTAACAATTGGTATTAGAGCCAAGTTCCTTGGAGAAGAAGCCTAACAACTTAAGGTAGATCAAGATGTCTTACTTCAGAAAAGAAAGCCCTAACTTCGATGGGGAGAATTATTTGGATTGGAAAAACAAAATGATAACACATCTATAGTGTATTATCTTTGAGATCTTTGAAATTTCCACACAAGAAGTTGTAATTCCATCTCTAAAATACCTTGCAAAGGATGATGCTACCAACAGACAAAAGGACATATTTACACACAATGCAATTGCCAAATAAGCCCTAATCAGTGCCTTATCTGATAGTGAATTTTCTAAAATCAAGAAAATTTACAAAGCATATACCATATGGAAGTATTTAGAAGACATGTTTGAAGGAGATGTTCAAGCAAAGAAGCCACGCAGGAAAACATGGAAGAAGAAATACAATAGCCTTGAGATGTTTCCTGAAGAGAACATTAGATCTTACAATCAAAGGATAAATGAAGCAGTATCTGGAATAAGGAACAATGGTGATGAAATATTAGAAGAAGATATAATGGACATGTTTCTAACTACTTTGACATCAGACTATGAAAACAAGATCAATATTCTAGAGGAAACTATGCAATTCTCAAAAAACTTCTAGAGAGAGACTCTAATAAAAAAAATATCTGCATTTGAGATATCAAGATTGAAGACTGAACCTAAAAGTGAAACAACCTTCAAAGCCACAGTCCATGGTAAGAAATCCTTACACACCTCCAGTCATAATGAGAAAGAATAATTTGATGAAGAACTTGAAGAAATCATAGCTATGATTGCTAGAAGAGAAAAGAAAGGAAAAGGTAAATATGAAGGATAGCTTCCATTCAAATGTTTTTCATGTAATAAGATAGGTCACTTTGCATCTAAATGTCCCACAAGAGTCAAGAAGTTCAGATCTGATTACAAACCAAAATATAAGAAGGAATGCTATCATGCTGAAGAAGGTGTAACCAATGAAGATTCAGGAGAAGATGAAATTGGATTTGTTGCCCTTAAATATATGGAAAGGTTGCTTGAGGAAATGGACATTGCAGATGAAAAGGAAGAACAAGAACTAGCCCTAATTTCCAAAGCAAACATCAGAACTGATTGGATTATTGACAATGGATGTTCTCATCATATGACAGGTGACAAAGACAGATTTGTTCAGTTAGAAAAGTACAAAGGTGGTATGGTTAGATTTGGAGATAAAACTCCCAAACCTATCATAGGCAGAGGTTCTATCACTTTGGATGGAAAGAGTAAGACAGATGATGTTCTATATGTTGATGGATTACATCATAACTTGCTAAGTGTTGGACAGCTACTTGACAAAGGTTATCATCTAGAGTTCAAAGACAACAAGTGCATTATTAACAACAAGGATGGAGACATGATTGCATCAGGCTCCAAAACAAAAGGTA
>MU224968.1:1753725-1820889 GCA_018584345.1 Thuja plicata
GCTTCAGATGGTTGTAAAAACCTAACCCTAAAACTTAGGAAAAGACAAAAATAAGAATGCACCAAGCGGTGGAAAGACAAAATATAGGAATGAAATCTGATATGTTCTTTGTCTTCATGTGATCTTCAACAGCTTTGGTTGTGCATCTTGAGGATAGTCCCTGATTTGACTTTTGGTGATGACTAACCTGTTTGTCTTCCAAAAAATCTGAACTGGATACTTTGACATTCCTTTATTCCTCATCAATGATATCTAAATCTACTATTACTAGTCTCTTCTTTTTGGTCTTTGTCAGATTGTCCCAGGTAGACACATCCTCCTCTTTCAACCATTCAAAATTCTAGATATTCTCCAACTGGGTCTTTTGACTTTCCCATCTAGCATCTGTTATGCTCTTAACATCAAATATGAGTTTATTACAATCTAACTCTACTCTAAATGCCTCATCAATCAGTGTATTGAATCTTTCCATATCCAATTCTCCCTTATCTGATATATACATGTCTTTATTTGGGAGTACATTGTCAAAATCTGATAACCATAACCCTAATGGTTTTATTTGATCATCCTATGTCCTAATAGGTGGCACAAATCCATTATATCATGACCCAAACATTTTTAACTTAGCATCTACTGGGTTTTCCTTTCCTTTGAAGAAAGATAGAGTAGTACCAATTTGTTCTATCTTAGTACCAACCAAAGTTACTATTTCTGGTATGTTTGACCTCAATGGTTGTACTAATGCTAATATTTTAAAAAGTGTAGTCCTTCCAGACCAAGTAGCATAATAAGGGTTCAAAATTGTCAAAAAACTTGCCACCTCAGCCTATATACCTGGCAATCTACCATATGCCCCATTCACTACATCCATCTTATCCTTAATAACATTGATTATATGCTGAAAAACTAACACCAATGCTTCCAAAATCACACCATTATATTAAAGGGCTCTCTGCTCTATTTCAATCAATGTATCCCTTGTATCCATAGTCTGAATTTCAACATCTATTACCTCTTTTGGATCAATAGGGGTGGGCTCTGCAATTTCCATTAGTTGCTTAGTAAGTTCACTTATAAGCATATCCTTCTCCTTAATTTTTATCAGTGCAAGCTCTCTATCTTTTGTAATATCACTAGCATCACTATTAATCTTCTGTAGTTTCTCTGAGAGTTGAACTGTTTTAGCATCATTCAGCTTAGAAACATTGGTTAGAAGCTGGGGTACCTCAAGATCCCCTGTATTTTGAAGGGTCAAAATAATGCTACTTCCCTCCATCTTCTCTTGAATATTCAGAAGGGCTTGTTTCTGATCCTTCAGAGCTAAGATCCATATTGCAAGTGCTTGGGATTTAGGGCTATACCCAAATCCTCTAACCATATCTCCCACCTGGGTCTCTGATGACAATTTTATATCAGGCTGTCTCCTTATTTGATCAATAATGAATGTTCAAGATAAGTCACAACCCTCAACAAGTAGTATCCCAGTAGAATTTACCAACTGTCTTTCATGTTCAGGAGTAATCTCTTCTGATTCAGGATCATAATCCTCTAATATTTGAAGAGCTTCTTAGGTGACTGGATCACCACCTTCTAATTGTAACTGCTTTTTAAATTCTTATTGTTTATTCCATATTAAAAAGTATTTGAATTCCTTTGTCTTAATGAAGTTATCATCCTTAAGGAATTCCTCTTGACGAATCAATATTTCATCAGTACATGATCTCAGAGGCAATTCCTCATCTACCTCTATATCCTTTTGTAGCCTTTTTCCAGCTCTGATATGTTGTCTGAGTAAATGATCATAGGGTCTATCCCCTATTATCAATTCTCCAATTCAGTCTATTCTTTTCCTTTGGGAAGGCTCACCTATTTCCACTTTTTGCCTCTTAGGTGGAGGCTCATTTGTGACCTCCTTTTCAGGGACCTTCGTCAGGTCTATGATGTTCTCTTCTTCTACCATACACTATAGGGGAACTGCTTGATATTCTGGATGAACAACTGGTGAGGCACAGCCCTCATCACTGTCATCATCATACTCAGACTCAAAATGGTCTTTACAGCCCTTCTCAGGAACTACCAATGCTTCTTCTAATTGATTACATAGAAGATTATGATTTTCGATCATTGATTCTAACCTTTTCAAATATGGAAAATTGGGAAAGAAGCCTCCAGATTTGAGTCCTTTTCTTTTCACCTGCCTTTCCATGTCCAAAATTTCATTGAAATTAGTTTCTTTTTTTTTTTTCTTCATCTTCCATGATATTTCTTATCAGGTCCTCCTCCATACATTCTTCATGTATTTTGGTATAAGGGATAGTGGGTGTAAGCAATTTTATTGCACTAATGATGAATCCCTCTATATCCACATGCCTATGGAAGGCAAAAATCATCCTGTAATGATTCATCTAGGCATTTATTGGGTCCACATCCTTCTTCCCAATCGTGAAATTGTAAATTCTGAACTGCTTGGGGGTAAAAGTACCCTTCCTATGTGGAGCCAAGTGCTCATTGTTAACCAGAATCAGTTGTCTAATGAATTCAACTACTGCTATCCTTTGTGGCACATGAAATGGAAAAATATGTGGGGGTTGAGGGAAACCATAAACCCTCATTATTGTGAAGTTCTTCTCAAAATAGAAATCACCCCAATTATGATCTCCTGGCCATTTTTCCAAATATTGACAATGCCTCAATAGATGGATAACCTTAATAGGCAATCTGGTCTTCTCTACACACAAACATTTAAGAATTGGATATACTATCCAATTCTCAAAAGCACAGAACTCATGTTCCCTGGAAGTATTATTCCATATTCTGAGCCAAAACTGAACAGGGTTATCTTGACCATGATGAAATATTTGTGGCTACAAGTTATGACAACCAATTATTGGATAATTATGATATAGGATCAAATGCATAAGTATTGAATAGTGTAAAAACCTTGGGTGATCCTTTTTGCTTTGGATATCAACAAAGCCCTAATGCATTTGGTCAATGATGTATTGAATGTAGTCATAATTGGAAATAGTATGGAAACTTTGCATATCCAATACCATCATTAAAATGTCTGAGGTAATTCTTTCAGCTCCAACATCTTTTCCCAGTACTCTACATAATGCATAAGCTATATATTTGACATAGAAATTCATGTCCTTATAAAAATATGGGGTTGTACTGGCCATCAGATGTATGTATGCTTTCATCTTCTTAGGGACATGGAAATCCTTGATATCCTTAGCTACAATGCCCGCTTCCCTAACATATCTATTTTCCAATCTCTAAAGCTTTATCTCAGTATTCATAGGGTAGTAGACATTAAAATCTTTCATAAATGTATTACAGTCTAGGGTAAGTAGGGGTTTTCCATCATCCCTTTTAATAATTTTGGACAAGGGATCATACCTACTGTCCAACTCTAGTATGAAATCAACATCAATAAACACATCTGGGAGAATTAACCTAGCTAACCCACAAGTCCAAGGGTTTGAGATAGGCATGGGTTCATCACTATTCTTAAAAAAATAATTGAACAATGAATACCTTGAAGACCCAGGCATCCTTGCATCTCTAATATATGCCATGCTATCTATTAAGGTATTATCACTTACCTTTCTTTTCTGGCTTGAACCTAGAAACAACGTAATAAATTCATCTGAATAATTTATCTTTCCCTTTGACTCATCCTCCATATCATCATTTTTTTTTCCACTGGAAGAAGCCATGCTCTACGCTTGACTCATTTTTCCTTATTTTGTTATCAACTTTTGGTACCAATATTGAAACAAATCTATCAACAAACCCTTGCTATCAACCTGTAAACCCTTTCCAATTCTGAATTCAACCACCAGACACACCACAACTTTCTCTCTTTGTCAAATTCTGAACTACTGAATTACCTATTGAATTCTCTATTTGTGGAAATTTTACTTACTCAGAAAGTACTTAATACTTTGCAAACCCTTTGCATCTGAGAAAATGAAATCATGGTAAAATGAAATGATAACAAGGAAACATACTTATAAGCAATAATTGAATGCATACATCTCCTTAAACTGGTAAACTAGTATTTAGTCACTTCCACAATTAGTTTCACATACTGTGTCATCAATTTCTAGTTCTAGCCGTGGAAATCAAATTGTTAGACAATCAATTATTGATGAGTGATTTCATATAGAAATCTAATAAAATTCAAAATGTAATCAAAATCAAATCTAAAAGGCCACATTTAATCAGACTATGGCTACTTTTCCACCTGTTATAATCCTTAAAATCTAATTGGTTAACAACTATCCACGGTGGTGCCGCTTAAAAGTGACTTTTTAACTCTGATCAACTTCGAGTGACTTAGCAACTGAGTAGTCTCATTGTCGTATGATAGTCTATATAATTGTAGTTCCCTTAGGAGACTTGGAAACAATGTTTTTTTCAAACTAATTTCCAACCTCCACTTTATTAAGAGACTTGGTGACTGAGCAATCTCCAGGTTGATTGATAACTTCTGAACTATAGTTTCAATCATGAGACTTCCTGACTACCGCTGGATGCAATCTTTAATCAACGGTTGTCACTAAGTCTCATGTTCCTTTTCTTAACTCAATTTTATTCATGAGACTCAGTGATAACTCTTAAACTATTAACTTATAAACTCAACCCATAACCATGATTTATATCAGGAGACAACATGACAACATAGTCTCAAAGTCACTTTATAAAATCTTTAACTCTGATTAAATCTCAAGACAACGCAACTGTCCCTGGATGCAATCTTAGAATCAACGGTGGTCGTGAAGTCTCATTATTGTTTTAGCATATTCCAACTGATCAAGACTACGCGATAAATCCTTTTTGCCAAGTCTCGTGATGATAAAGAATATTCTCTTTTTCTTACGAGACCCAACGACTAAGAAATAAAGCACATGCCAATAAATTTAACTTAAGTGCCAAAAAGGTAACAAGAAAATAAGACCAGTTTTAGAAAATTAGGGCTTCTTTGCATTTTTGCCTAGGAAATACTAGGGTTTAGGGTTTTCTAACATTCTTAAAATGATTTTGAGGCAAAAAGACCTACAAATAATAGAATATCATCATTTTTAATCATGATCTTAACTTTCAGGATATAGGGGATAACCGACAATTCCAAAAATTAATAGGGCAAACATCAAACAGGAAATACCACTAACAGGTACCTTGCCACCTTTTCTACTTTATATTTAGTATGCTCTTCTCTAATACAAAATTTTTAGAATTCCTTATTTTATTCCATGAAATCTAACTCTTTTTTTTTTCAAATTTTCTATCCTTCTTAAGGTCTAAATAACATAATATTTATGTAGGAATTGGCCTTTCACCTTGGCCACCATTTTATCCCAAGAGATTATCTTTTCCATTGCTTTCCTTCCTCACTCCTTTTGTGCAAAGTTCCACCATGTTATTATAAGTCCTTTCAATTTCATTTTTTAAAACGTCACTTTCTTATTATCTTCTATTTATTAAAATTCAAAGAGATTATCCAATGAATCAATCCAAGCCAAAACATCTTCAGTGCCCATCTTTCTATTGTACATAGGTATTTAAAATTTTACCTTTGGAGTATTGTCACCCTTAAAAACCTTTAGCATCCTACCCATTCACCTTTTTTAGGATTTAAGTGCTCATCCCCATCATATACTTCTACAGGAGGATTCTCACTTTCACCCTCATCCTCCTTATCACTTTGGCTACCACATAAAATTCCTCTTCCCTAATTCTTCTCCAAGCTGGTCGTTATAGATATAAATTCTTGTAGGGACTCCTTATAGAGAATTTCCTTATGGATGATCTTTTCCTTCAGCTCTTTAATTTATCTCGCCATTGGATTGGTTTTTGGATACATCTTGTTTATGCCAATTCTCATTCACCTTCCCACTCAAAATAAAAACCTATGCTCTAATACCACTTGATGTAGAGTAGGACTAAGGAGTACCAAACCAATTGAAAAATCAATTAGGCCACCGATTTAGTAGGATTTTAAAAGGACTTCTTTCTCCCAATCAAACTATTTCTCAATTATTCTTTGTTAGTCCTAAAAGCATGCACCCTTCAAGGAAGAGACACACACTTATGAGTTTAATAAACTCAAGTTCTACTATTATTTAGAAAATCCCAAATAATCCAAAAAAAATAAACTAACTATTAGAATGTGAAGTTAATGTGATCTATGATTTTCACCGATGTTAACATATCCTTATTCCAACCTCTTGATATATATATTTCTATGTAATTGAGTGGTTTTTCATGTTAGTTTATGTGCACCGATAGGTTGCATGTTTCAGTTAAAGTTGTCACCAACAGGTTTTGGTGAGGGTTCTTTATTAGATGCATCATTTGGTTGATTGGGTTGATCCTAATTGTATATGTATCCTTTTTACTTTTTGGTCCAAACTTTGTGTGCATAACATGTTGTTTATATGCATTGGAACCAACCATTTTTGAGATGGTGTAGCATGTTGGCTGGACTAAGGCATGTTTTTTGTTTGAGGTGGTCTTTATTTTATTCTTTACCACCATGGGAATATCTTGGTGCAACCTATTTCAAATTATCTAGCTGACCTAGTGGATTTTATTATGTTGCATATATAAGAGTGAGTGAGTTTTTGGATCACTAAGTATCCAATAAGGCAGATGTCTTATGATATCAAAAGTGATATAGAATTTATATTCCTTTGTATCTGTGTGTTGATCTCAATGTTAGATTCTATCTCTTTTCATATTCTTTCAATGTGATCCTTATTTTACTAGCAGTAAGTCTCTATGTATCAGCAATGAGACTTTGTGTATTAGTAGTAAGCCTCTATGTATTGACAGTGAGCCTTTGTGAATATGGTTGTGAGCCATTGTAATAATCACCATACTATTGTCACATTAACATATATTTTACATTTCATGACAATCATCTTCTTCATATTTTTTTCCCATCTTGGGTTCCCATGTAAAATTTGGTATTCTCTTTGTCATTGTTCCTATGGTCTAAATGCTTATATTTATGAGAATTTATGATGTTCTTAACCAATAGATCTAAATTAGTTAATACTCTTGATTGTGACTTAACCAACTGAATAAAATTTGTATATGTTGTGTGGGAATAAGTATTTCATCCCTCTCTCATTTATTCAGCCTATTCAAGAATTGGTATTAGAGAGTGGTTTCTCGGAGAAGGAGCTGGACCACTTGAATATCCCTTTGTTCAATGGATCAAATTATAGTTCATGGAAAGATTACATGGAAGTATATCTGATATCGGTTGGTTACAAGACTTGGAAGCATGTGGAGACTAAAAATGTATTTCTTCATAATGAGCTTACCACTCGGGATGAAATAAAGGCATATGAGGAAAGTGAAAATAGATTGTATGCTATTAATAGTTCTTTATCGAAGACTAAATTAGAAATAAATATTTGTTTGAAAACTACTTGGGAAAAGTTGAAAGAGATATGTGAGAGGAATGATAGAGTTAAGTTATCAAAGAAACTAATATCTAAAAGATATTATGAGAATCCAAGAAGGGAAGATGGACAAGATATGAAAGCTATTTTATGATGAAATATAACTAATTGAATGTTTGAAGATGATAAATTGATGGTCACCGAGCTGCAAAAGTGAATGCAAGATATTAAATCAGTTAATGTATTGCATTTTCATTGATGTCAACTTGATATGGTTTGGTTGTTCATACACATATTATCATAACCTTCAATATTTCAAGAGACAAAGTTTATGTTCTCAGTAAAATATAAAATGTATGTATACACTGAGTGATAGTGAACACTGAGCAAGTGTTACCAAGAAGTTCACAGTGTATACCGAGCATCGCAGTAACTAGAGTTAATGACCGAGCATAACTAAAGATGATGACCAAGAAAAACTTAAGTTAAATAATGAAAAAATTGCTTAGCTGGAAAAGCTACAATTTGGGAATTGATTGATTGACTACTTTATTTTCAAGGATTAGTTAAACTTAAGCATGGAAGAAGATTTAAAGGGTGTTTTATTCATAGTTATCAAAGAGCGATTTATAGAATAAAACTAAAGGATAGCTCTACAGGATAAATAAATGCATGGTGATTTTTATGGATCAAGAAGAGATCTACGAAAAAAACAAGGAGGTTGAGTGGGTAATCATGTCTATATAAAGAGACAAGGAATTCATTATCAAAAAAGAGGAATGATAAATATATTTTGTGTGAAGATAAAATTCTTCATACAGATTTGATCATACAGGTTGAAGAATAGAGCAAAGAAATTCTACAGACACCGAGCAACAAAAGAAATAGCATTCACTGAGCAGAAGAAAGAAAGAAAGAAAAGGAACTTAAGTGTATATTGATCAGAGAGGTATTGTAGAACTAAAAATAGATTTTAATATTTGGAAAAAAAAGTTGTATTTTGAACAGATCATTTACTGTATTAGTTTAACCATTGATTCAAAAATCTCTTAACCGAGTGGGATTTAACAATCCTTATTGCATTGAGATACTCAAGAGTATCAAAAGGTTTTCTTGTTGACAACATAGTGATTACTAGGTCAAAAAAAAATTTTGGTTTTAAATTCTCTAACAAGGTCTCACTTAATAGTTTGTATTGTAACCTTTAACAAGGTTGGCTCCTCACTGAGCTCACTTTAGAAGAGTGAAAATATTTTGGGTTACCATTCCTAGGTGGTTTTTCCCATATTGGTTGTACAAGTTAAAAATCTACCTGTCAAATGTGTATATTTTTCATTGCATTAATATTTTTCTTTACACATTATTGAAATTGGATTGGTTGGTTAACACTACTTTTCTATTTGTTGCTACTCGATAAGTCTAGAAAAGATAAACAGTATATCTTACCAAGAAGTTTATATTTGTTAAAGTTATTCATAGCATACATCTTGTTGAAATTGGGGATGTAAGATAGCTGATGGTATTATATTTAAGAGATAATATTTTGGTTGTATTTTAGGAATTATTATTAAGTCCATTAATTCACAACCCCCCCCCTCTAATTTATTCTAAAAATTGGTATGAGAGCTTTGGTGCTTGGAAGAAAATTTTAAAGGGACTTAAGCTAAAAATCAAAAGATGAGTAAAAGGGATGTGCCTAAGTTGAACAAGGATAACTCTGCATCATGAAAAAGAAGGATAAGACTTCATCTATCTGGTATTAGAAATGATGTTACACAACACATTGATACTGAATATGTTGCACCTAATGGACCTCTGACTACTGATCAATTGTGAGAGAAACATGAACACAATTCAATGATTAGAGAACTTGCTTCTTCACTAAATGATGCTAAATTTGAGGATGTGAAATAACGCACCTCTAAAAAAAAAACATGGGACAAAATAAAGCTAGTACATGGAGGAGATACCAATATGATGAGAGCTAAAGCTAAAATCCTAAGAGGAAAGTTTGATGACCTGAGAATGAAATAAGGAGAGAACATCACTCAGTACGGTGACATAATCAAAGAAGTTGTTAATGCTATCCACGGAGTAGGAGGATTACTTGAGGAAGAAATAGTTTTAAGTTAAATTCTAAGAACCTTACAACCTATTTAACTATTAGAGTATCTGCAATTCAAGAAATGAGGGCAATAGCAAATAAAAATGTTACTCTTGATAGTTTGATTGGTAGACTTATTTCATTTGAGATGAAAAACTATGACAATAGTCTCTTACCTACTATTGAATTTTCATTCAAGTCTTCTCTAAAAATAAGAAAATCTAGTAACAAACACACTATGAGAAATGATAGTGACAATGATAGTGATGAAAATGAACTTGATGAAATTGAAGCACTAATGGCTAGGATATTACATAAAGGTAAACGTGGAATGTATAAAGTTAAATTACCATTGGTATGTTTTAATTGCAAAGAAATTGTCCACATTTTTATGCTAGATGCCCTAACAAAAGAAAGGATGAAAGAAAAAATGACAAATCTTATGAAAATAAGTATGACAAAAGTGATGACCGAGACTATAGAAACAACTGAAACTCTAACAGAAGAGATAACCAAGAATAGAAGGAAAAATGAAAGAAGGCTTGTGACCTGGTTGAGAAAAAAGCTGAAAATTATGACACTAATAATGATGAAGCTATTGAGGTAGTATTTGTTTCTATGAAGGATGATTCAAATGAAGAAGAAAGGTATGTTCAAACAACACTCATATGTAAAGTTAGTAAAAATGATGTCTAGATTATTGATAGGGGTTGTACTTATCACATGACTAAGATAAATAAAAGTTTGAAACTTTTGAATATTATAATTGTGGATCAGTTAGGATGGGTAATGACTCACCTTGCCTAGTTGAAGGAAAAGGTACCATCATGTTGAATTAACTGATCAGATGAGAAAATTCATATTGGGTGAAAGGACTTAACTATAATCTGTTGAGTGTTTCACAGCTGAATAGCATAGGACACCGAGTTTCATTTGAGAAAAAAATGAAAATGAACTATAATGGAACAAGAAATATGATCGGTACTGGTGAACAAACAAAAGGTAATTTATTCTATCTTGATAATATTCAGACTACTTGTTTATTGGCTAGAAATGAAGATGTTTGGTTGTGGCATAAAAGGTTATGTCATGTAAGTTTTGAAAACATGGTTAAGATAAGTAAGAAAAGAAAATTTAGAGGCTTACCGAGTATTTCAAAGCCCAACCATGTTATGTGCAAGAATTGTCAAAAAAGAAAATTGAAAAAGTCTAGTTTCAAGAGCAAAACCTACACCTCTAATGTTGGAGATTTTCCTTTATGCAAATAGTTGACTATATGTTTGTCATTAATGACAACATATAGTATACAACAGTGAAATGTATTCACTTTTCAGTATGGATATGTGGAATCCGTGCGCGGTTGTTTTTATGTTTCAGAAATAGCTACTATACCATATGCATACACGTAGATTCAGAAGTTTATTAACAATTGAGTTATGTTACTCTGTTTACCAACCACAGTTTTAGAGGATATTTTTCAGTAAGCCGATAGTAATTTTATTGATTATTTAGTTGCATCTATCCATGGGATATGCGTGTTAAGATTCATGTTTAGTTATGACTCAAAGACAATTAACAAAAGGCGCTAAATGTGTTTCATCCAAAGCATGATGTTTGGGTAATTTGGGTGGAGCCAACTATGTAAAGTGATGTGTCTATTCACTTTGATTTGCATGGTTCTAATTATGTTGCGTGCTTGGTTTAGCCGAATAGAGAAGCATTGAAGGGATTCCTAAAGTTGACAAAGATCATATCTTTTAGAGAAGATACCTATAGTAGTTCATTTGAAGATCACCAAGTGTGAATGATAAGAAAAAGGATAGAACAAAATGCTGATTGTTTTGGGACAATAAATACATTTCATTCATCAGTTAAAGATCTATGTGAAGAAGTAGAGAGTGTATACAATTCATTAGAATTGATCAAGATAGCAGGTCTACTGAAATAGTTCATTATTAGATATAGTGTATATTTGTTTTACTGAAGGTTGTAGCCTTCATCATTTCAGCAGTGAACTTTTGGACAGTGAGTCCTCACCCCTAACAGGGTCTGACCCTTAGCCAGGTCTCTGTACTTATTGCATTGTAAAGATAAACTCTTAACAGGGTTTTAAGATCTTCTAACGGGGATTATTATACTCAAGTACAATTCTTTGTGGGTGTTGATTCCCACCAGGGTTTTTTACCTATTTTAGTTTCCCCGTAAAAAAAATTGTGGTGTTCTATTTTGTGTTATATTAATGTGTATATGTTTAATGTTATTCTATAATTAATTGGAGAAAATAATTAAACTAGTTGATAACTGATTCACCCCCCCCCTCTTAATTATACCTTGGGACTATTCCAACAATTGGTGTCAAAGACAAGTTCCTTGTCGAGAAATCCTAACTTAAGGTAGATTAGATGGTGTACTTTAGGAAAGCGATTCCTAAGTTTAATGGAAAGAATTATCTTGACTGGAAGAAAAAAATGATAACACATCTTCAATGCACTGGTTTTTAGATCTATGAGGTTTCTACTCACTCAATTGATGTTCCTATGTTGAAGTATCTTGCAGAAGAATATTCTACTAATAAAAAAAAGGAAGTATTCACCCAAAATGCAATTGCCGAAAAGCCCTAATCAGTACCCTATCTGACAGTGAGTTTTTTGAGATCAAGAATGGAGACAAAGCATATTCAATTTGGAAATACCTAGAAGAGATGTTTTAAGGAGAGATCTAGCCCAAGAATGCACACAGAAAGACATGGAAGAAAAGATACAACAATTTAGAGATGCTACCTGGAGAAAACATAAGAGCATACAATCAGAAAATTAATGAAGAAGTCTCAGGAATTAGGAACAATGGTGGAGAAATTCTAGAGGATGATATAATGGAAAAATTAATGACCACATTGAAAATAGATTATGAAAGAAAGATAAACATCTTGGATGAAACCATGCAATTCTCAAAGGAATTCAAAAGAGAAACTTGATTAGCAAAATATCAGCATTTGAGATATAAATATTGAAGACAAAACATAAAATGGAAACAACTTTCAAAGCCTCAGTCCATGGCAAGAAATTCTTGAGCATCTCTAGTAATAATGAGAAAGAAGAAGTTGACACAGAATTAGAAGAAATCATTTCTATGATTGTTGAGAAAGAAAGGAAAGGAAAAGTAAAGTATGAAGGACAGTCATCATTCAAATGTTTTTCATGCAACAAATTTGGCCACTTTTCATCCAAGTGTCCTACAAGATTCAAGAAGTATAGATCAGATTACAAACCCAAATAAACTAAGGACTACTATCATGCTGAAGATGGTGTAACTGATGATGATTCAGGAGAAGATGAAATTGGATTTGTTACAATTAAAGATAATGGAAAAATGATTGATAAAATAGAAATTGAAGATGAAAATAAAGCACAAGAATTGGCTTTAGTTTCACAAGATGACATGAGAATAGACTGTATCATAGATAGTGGGTGTTCACATCACATGAAAGGTGACAAATATAGATTTGTACATCTAGATAGGTACATTTAAAATGGTTATATTTGGAGATAACACTCCCAAACCTATCATAGGTAGAGTATCTATCACCTTAGATGGAAAGAACAAGACAGATGATGTTTTGTATGTTGATGGTTTGCATCATAAATTACTAAGTGTTGGACAATTGCTAGATAAAGGATATCAGTTGGAATTCAAAAACAACAGATGCATTATTAAAAAACAAGGAGACATGATTCCATCAGGCTTAAAGACCAAAGGTAATATTTTTTATCTTAACTCCGAAGTAAGTTGTTTTGTTGCAAAAGTGGATGATAGTTGGCTTTCGCACAAAAGACTTTGTCATATCAATTTTGACAACATAGTGAAGATAAGTAATGTAAAGGCAATAAGAGACCATCCTAGTATTGCAAGACCAATTAATAATATGTGTAGGGAATGTGTGATGGGAAAGCATGTGAGGACCTCATTCATAAGAAAATAGAACTTTGCAGAGAAAAAATTAGATCTAATACATACAGACTTATATGGACCCACTCAAACAAGATCGTACTGTGGTGAAAGGTACTTCATTTTGTTTGTTGATGATTTCTCTAGGATGATGTGGGTTGATTTATTAAAAGACAAATCTAAAGCTTTTGAGAAGTTCAAAATATTCAAAGCTAAAGTTAAAAATGAATCTGGATTAAAGATAAAATGTCTGAGATCTGATAGAGGAGGAGAATTCACCTTTGATAAGTTTCTTGAGTACTGTGAAGAACATGAGATCAAAACACAACTAAGAGCATCCAGAACCCCTCAAGAAAATGGAATTGCAGATAGGAGAAATAGGATAATACTTGACACAGCGTGCACAATCATGATTGAAGGGAAAGTTGCATAAACCTATTAGAGAGATGCAGCCAATACAACAGTCTATACTATCAACATAATCCAACTAAGACCAGGAAAATACAAAACACCTTATGAAATTTTGTTTGTTAATGTGCCTGTATTAAAGTACTTTAGAATCTTTGGAAGCAAGTGCTACATCAAGAGAGATGATGGTGTTGGCAAGTTTGATGCCTGAAGTAATGAAGATATTTTTCTTGGTTACTCTACTAAGAGAAAAGATTACATATGTTTAAATTTAAGGTTGAAGAAAATAATGTAGAGTGCACATGTGAAGATTGATGAGAAGTTCATGATTCAAGAGAGATGTTATGAATATGTACCTATGATTGAAGATGAACCTAGACTGATCAATAAAGATATAGTTATTGAAGAAATGTTTGACTGTATTGATGTATCATGCAATAACCCTAAACCAAGTCAAGAAGAATCAAAAATTACAGATGAGAGTGTCACACCTAAAACCTCAAAATACACATCTAAATACCACTCTAAAGAAGATATCATTGGAGATAAGAGAAGTAAATTTTTGACAAGATCCAGAGCAAAAGGTTCAACCATTGATGAAGAGGAATGCTTAATTTTACATATTGAACCCTTAAGTGTTGAAGATGCCTATAATGATTCAGATTGGAAAAGTACAATGCAAGAAGAATTACATTAAATAATGAATAACGACACATGGGAATTGGTCCCTAGACCTTGTGTCAAGAACATGATTAGAACTAAGTGGATATTCAGAAACAAAATGAATGAAGATGGTACAGTGATAAGAAATAAAGAAAGATTTGTATGTAAAGGATATGTGCAAAGAGAAGGAATTGAATATTCTGATACATTTTCCCCTATGAGCAGACTGGAAGCTATAAAGTTATTTTTAGCCTATGAAACATTCAAGAACATCAAATTTTATCAGATGGATGTCAAGTCAGCATTTCTGAATAGTGACTTGAAAGAAGAAGTTTACATAGAGCAACCTGAAGGATTCAAACTTTCAGAAAAACCAGACATGGTATGCAGACTAAAGAAAGAACTCTATGGATTTAAACATGCCCCAAGAGCATGGTATGAGAGACTTGATGGCTACTTAACAAAGATTGGATTCAAAAAGGGAGTAGAAGATTGCAACTTATTAATTAGAGAGACACCTAAAGGATTACTACTTGTTGCTATCTTTGTTGATGACATTATTGTTGGAGTTAATGACAAGCTTAGTGCAGAATTTACAAAATAAATGCAAAGTGAATTTGAAATGAGCATGATTGGACCTATGAAATACTTTTTGGGATTAAATATAAAGCAGACAGACAGAGGTATATTCATAAATCAGTCTAAATATGTAAAAGGGGTATTGAAGAAATTCAAGATGGAAGACTGCAAGCCAGTAAGCACTCCTATGATAACAGGAAGAAATATTTCTTAAAATAATGACTCCAAAGAAGTTGAAAAAACACTTTACAAGTCCATGATTGGAAAACTCATATATCTCACTCAATCTAGACTAGATATATCTAATGCAGTTGGCATTGTTGGGAGATTTGTAGCTGAACCTAAACAAAATAACCTAATGGAAATAAAAAGAATATTCAGATATTTAAAGGGAACTATAGACTATGGTTTATGGTATCCTAAATTAGAAAATGTAGAAATTCATGTGTACATAGATGCAGATAGGGAAGGTTGCGTTGATGATAGAAAGAGTACCTCAGGTGGAGCAGTATTTCTTGGAGACAGGTTGGTTACTTGGACAAGTAAGAAGAAAAATTGTATTTCTCAATCAACAGCAGAAGCTAAGTATTTAGTAGCCACATTTTATTGTTCAACAATGGTTTGGATCAAATAAATGATTAAAGACTTTGGAATTCAGATTGATTATCCAATTGTCATCCATTGTGATAACACAAGCACTATTAACATCTCAAAGAACCCTATGATGCATGCAAAAAAAAAACACATAGAGATAAAATATCATTTTCTAAGATAAAAAGCTGCAGATAGAGAAGTGAAGCTAGATTATGTGAGCACCAAAGATTAGTTGGGAGACATATTCATGAAACCATTATAAAAAGATACTTTTGAGTATCTCAGGAAGAAGCTGGGAGTAATTCTCTTTCCTGAGTTTGATTAGAACTCACAGAAAATGCATCAGTCCTTTGTGACTAATCACTGGTTGAATACTCTACTTTTGGAGTAGTACCTATGCTTATTTGTATTTGGCATCCTTTTCCATTGATGTCAAAGGTGGAGTATATATGTAAGGGGGAGTATATACTATGTGGGAGTATATAGTCATGAAAATAAAAAACATAGTCAGAGGAGCTACATCAGTGAAGAAGAACCTTTGATGAGGATATTGAGAATATTGTAAAAGGAAAGAAGACACTTTTGGACTGATGGTGTTTTTAATCATATGTTGCCATCAATGTCAAAGGGGGAGATTGTTGGAGATTTGCCTTTATGCAAATAGTTGACTGTATGTTTGTCATTGATGACAACATATAGTAGACAACAGTGAGTTGTATTTACTTTTCTATATGGATATGTGGAAGTCATGTGTGGTTTTTTTTATGTTTCAGACATAGCTACTATACCATGTGACATGAAGATTCAGAAGTTTAGTAATAGTTGAGTTATGTTACTCTGCTTACCTACCACAGTTTCAGAGGATTGTTTTCAGTAAGCCGACAGTAATTTTATTGATTATTCAGTTTCATCTATCTATGGGATATGCATGTTCACATTCATGTTTAGTTGTGAGTCAAAGACAATTAACCAAAGGTTCTAAACGTGTTTCATCTGAAGCATGATGTTTGGGTAATTTTGGTAGAGCCGACTATGTGAAGTGATGAATCTATTCAATTTGAGTTGTGTGGTTCTAATTATGTTGCGTGCTTGGTTTGGCCGACTAGAGAAGCACTGAAGGGATTCCTAAAGCTGGAAAAGATCATATCTTTTTATGAAGATACTTATAGTAGTTCATTTGAAAATCAGCAAGTGTGAATGATAAGAAAAAAGACAGAACAAAATGTTGATTATTTTGGGATAGTAAAGCCATTTCATTCATCAGTTAAAGATCTATGTGAAGAAGCATGGAGTGTATACAATTCATTGGAACTGATCAAGATAATAGGTCTACTCAAAGAGTTCATTATCAGATATAGTGTATATTTATTTCACTTAAGGTTGTATCCTTCATCATTTAAGCAGTGAGATTTTGGACAGTGATTCCTCACCACTAACAGGGTTATTTTTAAAAGACTTGTAACAGGGTTTGACCCTTAACACGGTCACTGTACTTATCGCAATGTAAAGATACACTCTTAACATGGTTGTAAGATCTTCTAACAAGGATTATTATACTCAACTACAGTTCTTTGTGGGTGCTAATTCCCACTGGGTTTTTTACCTATTTTGGTTTCCCCATAACCAAAATTGTGGTGTTCTATTTTATGTTATCTTAATGTGTGTATGCTTAATGTTATTCTATAATTAATTGGAGAAAATAATTAAAATAGCTGATAAATGATTCACCCCCCCCCCCCNTCCCCCCCCCCCCCCCCCTCAGTTATCCCTTGGGACTATTCCAACATCTAATGCTATTCTAGAGTTAGTCCATACTGATTTATGTGGACCAATGAGAACAAAGAGATATTAATGTAATAGATACTTTATTCTATTTGTTGATGACTATTCTAGGATGATGACTATCATGTTCTTAAAAGAGAAATATGAAGCATATAAGATGTTCAAATGGTATAAAGATAAATTTGAAAAACAAAGTGGAAAATAACTGAAATGTTTAAGATCAGATAGAGGAGGAGAATTTATTTCTACTGAATTCACTAACTTTTATAATGAGCATGGGATTACAAGATAGGTTTCTGAACTGAGAACACCATAGAAAAATGGGATTGTTGAAAGGAGGAATAGATCAATTTTTGATTGTGCTAGAACACTGACGATTGAAAAGGGCATCACACAAATATTCTAGAGAGAACCTGTAAGTACTATTGTCTATACACCGAACCGAGTTCAATTGAAGAAAGACACAAATAAGACACCTTATGAGCTATGGTATGGATACAAACCAAATGTGAGTTGCTTTAGCATTTTTGGAAGTCAATTTTATATAATGAAAGATGATAGAAATGGGAAACATGACTCTAAAAGTGATGAAGTAATATTTCTTGGATATTCTACTAAAAGCAAAGCTTATAAATGTCTAAACAAATCTTATAACAAAATCATTGAGAGTGAAAATGTTAAAGTGGGTGAATTTTCTTAGAAAAATGATGGGGAAAGTAGAAAGGAACCTAACGATTACAATATTTTTTTTTACATTGAAGAACCTGACACCTTGCCTTAGCGACAAAACAATACAACCGAACAACAGGTTGCACACACTAAGAATAAGGAAAATGCTCACAATGTTGAACTAAGTGATAATGAAGATCAAAATGAAGAATAGAGATCTGAACCTGTACTTTCTAAATATGTCATAATACACCATCCACAAGACTAGAATATTGGGGAAAATAGAGCAGGAATGAGACCAAGAAGTAAGTGACTTAACAATAGATGTTTGATTTATGATTTTGAACCTAAATAGGCTAATACTGCACTTGAGAATCAAGAATGGGTTAGTGCAATGAATGAAGAGATTGAACAGATTGAGAAGAATAAAACATGGACATTAGTACCTAGACTAAGTGAGAAAAATGTCATTGGCACCAAATGTATTTTCAGAAACAAACTTAAAGACAATGGAGAGGTCACAAGGAACTAAGCGAGACTAGTATGCAAAGGTTATGCACAAGAATAAGGTATTGATTATGGAGAAACCTTTGCACCTATTTGTAGACTAGAAGGATTAAGAATTATACTTTCTTATGCTTCTTTTAAAGGATTCAAAGTACACCAGATGGATGTTAAATCTTCATTTATGAATGGAATACTAGAAAATGAGGTATACATTGAACAACCTAAAGGGTTTGTTGATCCTAACCAGAGGAACATGGTTTTTAAACTACACAAAGCCTTGTATGGATTGAAACAAGCACTGAGGGAATGGTATGAAAGACTCCACTTTTATCTCATTAGTATTGAATTTGTTTGAACAAGTGACAATAGTAATCTATATTAAAAAATAAATACTGACGATAAGAGTTTGATTGCTGAGATATTTGTTGATGTTATCATATTTGGAGGTAATGATATGCTATGAAATTCATTTTCTAATGAAATGAGAAAAGAATTTGAAATGTCAATGTTTGGAGAGATCACATTTTTTCTTGGTCTACAGATTCTACAACAGGATGAAGCCATCTACATCACACAATCAAAATACATCAAAGAAGTTCTTAAGATATTCAAAATGGAGGACTCAAAACCAGTAGGAACACCTATGAAAACTAGATGAAAATGGACAAAGGAAGACAAGTCAATCGAGGTAAATCAAACCTTATACATATCTATGGTTGGTAAACTAATGTATGTTGTACACACTAGACCTGATATAACACATGAAGTTGGTATAGTTGGAAGATTATTTGCTAATCCCAAGGAATCACACATGAATATTGTTAAAAGAATTTTCAGATATCTAAATAATATTGAAGACTATGGTTTGTGGTATAATAAAGAAGGAAAATTTGAGCTACAACTTTGTACTATAATTATTGGGTTGGAAACATAGATGATAGAAAGAGCACTACAGGAGGAGCATTCTTTATGGGTGATAGACTTGTCACATGGACAAGTAAAAATCAAGGATGCATATCTCAATCAACTACAAAAGTAGAATATGTAGCTTATGCTAAAAATTTCTCTAACACTGCATGGATTAAGCAATTACTAAAGGGTATGAATGAGGAAATTATTAACCCCATTATTATTTATTATGATAATAAAAGTTCTATAAAAATTTCAAAGAACCTTGTCATGCATGCAAAGACAAATCACATATCTATTAAGTATCATTACTTAAGGGAACAAGTACTGGAGAAATAGCCAATACAAGAATATGTATAATCCAAAGAACAACTAGCAGACATATTCACAAAACTATTGCCAAAAGATATATTTGAATACTTGAGGAATAGACTAGGGGTTCGTCCCTTGTCTACTGGTCACTAAGATGACTAGGAGGTTGCATCAACCAACACATTATCATAAGATTAATCATGTCGATGCAAGCTGAGATATGGGTTGCAATGACATTTCAATCCTTTAAAGGGAGAGAAAGACACAAAGGGAGAAAAATATTGTTGGCTACTACAGAGCTATATATTTTTGGCATTGTTGTCAAAGTGAGAGAAATATTCAATGAAATATCCATTAGGGAGAAGAAATTAAGATTCAATGGATAGAAAGATTAATTTAAATAACCATCCATAAAAGGGAGAGAATCACTACATGTCTATCCATAAAAGGGATAAGAGATTCTACAAGAAAGGGAGAGATGGAATCAGAAGACATAATTGCAACACCTAACAATTAAAGGGAATGAAGAAAGGGAGAGCACACATTAGAATCAAATCCAAGCTAGAAAATCTTACCTAGATTCTGATATTTGAATTGGTTATAAAACAATAAGTTTGGTATGTTATGGTATATTTTACACTGCATATTTCATAGTATGTTGTCATCAATGCCAAAGGGAGAGATTGATGAACTATAACAGATTGAATGTTTGAAGACGATAATTTGATGATCATCGAGATGCAAAAGTGAATGCAAGACATTAAATAAGTTAATGTATTGTATTTTTGTTGATGTCAACTTGATATGGTTTGATTTTTCTTACACATATTATCATAACCTTGAATATACGAAGATGTAAAGTTTATGTTGTCGGTAAAATATAAAAAATCTGTATACACTGACTGACAATGAACACTGAGCAGTTCACAATAGTAACTAAGAAAGTGTTACCAACCAGTTCATAGTGTATATGGGTATGTGCAGGATCATTGTATGCCAAAAAGTGGTGATGTGAAAAGAAGTCCTGATTGGTAGACTAATTGAAAAACAACTATAACTTTCAAATGGTATAACATTTTTTTAAATATCCAACATATGTCACATTCTATGCTTCACCTACCACAATAAAAAAGAAAAAAGAAATAATTTGATGAAATTTAGACTAAGTTAAGGTGGTCAGAAATGAGAGCTTTTATATTTTGGAAAAAATTTAGAAGAAAAATCATAATTAATTATTTACTTGGAAAAAATTTACACAAAAAAATGCGTCACATACGGACATGAGTCTACTACTTATATATATAATCTTGTAAAAAAATATTATCATTTGATTGAGTTTAAGGTGGTTAGACATACACCTACTTCTTATCTTTTTAGTCCTGGTTGATAGACTGATTGAAAAATAAATATAACTTTCAAATGGTATAACATTTTTTAAATAAAAAACTTGATTCAAATTCTATGATTTACCTACTATAATAAAAAAAATTAAAAGTTTTCAACTTAATGAATTTTGGACTAAGTTAAGGTGGTCAGACATGAGATTTTGTATACTCTGGAAAAGTTGTTGTAGAAAAATCATAATTAATTATTTAATTGGAAAAAAATTACAAAAAAATATGTGTCACATCTGGACATGAGTCTACTACTTATATCTATAATCTTGTAAAAAAATATTATCATTTGATTGTGTTTAAGGTGGTTAGACATACACCTGCTTCTTATCTTTTTCCTGAAATTTTCATACTACCACAATCAAATTAAAAATTTTACCATATAGGATAATTTTTTTTCATAAAAGGGCTATTATATTAGAAACTAAATTAAATTTCCTATATATTCTCTTCTTACATATTTTTGATATAATATTGATAACTTATTCAATTTTTTATGTGAACTTGTCTAACCCTGATTTTCTTAATTTCATTGCCACTTAAGGACCTGTTTGGCATACCATGAGCCTGCACATACCCATACTGAGCACCAAAATAATTGGATTTAATGATTGAGCATAACTGAAGATGATGACCGAGCATAATGAAAGTTAACAAATGACAAAATTTCTTAGCTAGCAAAGCTACAATTTAGGGATTGACTGTTTGATTGCTTTATTTTCAATGATCAGTTAAACTAAATCATGGAAGAAGATTTAAATCATGTTTTAATCATAGTTATCAAGGAGATATTTATGAAATAAAACTAAACAAGAGCAAGTTACGGGATAAAGAAATGCATGGCAAGTTTTATGGATCAAGAAGAGATCTATCACAAAAAAAAGGAGATTGAGTGGCTAATCATGTCTATAGAAAGAGACAAGAAATTCATTATCAAAGAGAGGAATGCTGAATATATTTTGTGTGAAGATAAAATTCTTTATACAGATCTAATCATAAAGGTTGATGAAAAGAGCCAAGGAATTTCGCAGACACCGAGCAACAAAGGATAGAGCATTCACCGAGCAGAGGAAAGAAAGAAAGCAAAGGAACTAAAGTGTATATTGATCAGAGAGGTATTGTAGAACTAACATTAGATCTAAATATTTGCAAATCAAATTTGTATTTTGAATAGGTCATTTACTATATACGTTTAACCATTGATTGATAAAATCTCTTAGCCAAGTGGGATTTAACAGTCCTTATTGTATTGAGATACTCAAGAGTATTAAGAGTGGTAGGTCAAAAGACAAACTGTTGGATTTAAATCTACTAAGAAGGTCGCATTTAACAGTGTGTATTGTAACCTTTAACAAGGTTGGCTCTTCACTGAGCTCACTTCAGAAGAGGGAAAATATTTTGGGTTACCGGTCCCAGGTGGTTTTTCCCATATTGGCTTTCCACATTAAAAATATGTATCAAATGTGTATATGTTTCATTGCATTGATATTTTTCTTTACAAATTATTGAAAATGGATTTTTCGGTTAACACTAAGTCTATTTTCTACTAATTGGTAAAGTCTACAAAAGATAAACAATATATCTTACCCAGAAATATATATTTGTCAAAGTTATTTATGGCATATATCTTGTTGAAATTGGGAATGTAAGATAACCGAGGGTATTATATTTAAGATATAAGTTTTTTATTGGAATTTTTGAATTATTATTAAGGCCACTGATTCACACCGCCCCCCGCCCCTCTCAGCTATTCTAACAATTTTAGAGGGTTGAAAACGCAGTGAATGAAGTCAATAATTAAGGAGGAAATATTACTGATAAATAATTTATGGAGAAGATCTTGATAGAATTATTGGAAAAAATTAGTTATAAGATCTCTGCAATTGAATAATTATATGATCCAAATAAGTTTACCAAAGAATAGTTGTACCCTAACAACATTTGAGTTGAGAAAGTTTAAAAGAGACAAGAGAAAATATGAAAAGGATTTCAAAGAAACAAAATTAGATGATGATTATGACAAGGGTGAATTTGAGGAAAAATTTGGAAGGAGATTGAAGAAAGGTACCAAAAATTATAAAGGTATGTTATCTATGAAATGTTTCATATATGGTAAAATTGGTCATTTGGAAACTAGGTGTCCAGAGAAAGGTCCTAGACAAAAGTTTAATAAGTTCAATAAGAAATATTAGTATGTGAATGAAGATTCTAGTATCTCAGATGATAAATAAGAGACAAAAGATTATTTGTTTTATGTTAAAGATGATAATAAATCAGAGATTGATATTTCTAACACACATGCTAAAGTTGAAAATGATGTTGAAACTTATTTGTATGCTAGAAGAAATAAAAATGAATTGTTGATTCATAGTTGTTGTTCTCATCATATGTCCAGAGATAAAAGTAAAATTTTATCACTTATCATGTTTTATGGTGGTCCTATTAGATTTGGTGATAAAAAATAAACTTACATTGGTGGTAAATTGTGTATTACTTTTAATGGAAAGAATAACACTAATAATGTCTATTATTTGAAGTGATTATATTACAATTTTTTGAGTGGTGGAGATATGTTTGAAAATTGATAAGATGTCATTTTAAAAAATGAAGCTTCTCAAATTATGAAAAGATCAGGAGATCTAATTGCAATTGGGAAAAGAACTAGAGGGAATATGTACCAGCTAGAGGGAGCATCATAAGGATTTTATTAGTATTGAAAAATGATGATAATTGGCTTTGGCATCGGAGGATGTGTCATATAAACTTTGACAAATAGGTGAAAATTATCTCATTATCTGTGTAAACTAGAAAAAATTATTTGTAAGGGTTGTTAAGAAGGGAATTAGAGAAGAGAATCATTCAAGACTAAAGACTATTCATCTACTGGTGTACCGAATACTATCCACACCAACGTTTGTATTCCTACTAGAACAAGGAGCTTTCAAGGTGAAAGGTATTTTATTCCTTTTATTCATGACTATTCAAGGATGACATGGGTTTCTTTTCTCATAGAAAAATATGAGGCATTTGAGAAGTTCAAGATATTTCAAGCTAGACTATATATTGAGTGTGGTAGAAATATCAAGTGTTTAATATTTGACAAAGGAGTAGAGTTTATGTATGCTGATTTTTAAATTTTTTTTGAAAAGAATGGTATTAAGAGAAAGTATAGCAAGAGAACCCCAACAAAATGGTATTTATCCAAGAATGAATCAACAAGAACTATGTTAAAGGAGGTGAATCTACCATAAATCTATTGGAGAGAATAAGTACATACTTCTATGTATACACTTAACAAATTTTGGTACTAAACAAAATATGGAAAGACTTGATATGAATTACAGCATGCAAGAGAACCTAAAGTTAAGTTCTTAAAAATATTTGATAACAAGTGCTACATTCAGAAAGATGAAGATAATATTGGAAAATTGAATAGCATAGTAGGTGAAGGACAAGGAAAAATTTAGTGGTGATTGTTCGCCATTTGGTGAATGTCGCATGTTGGTGACCCCAAAATTAGTGAATATTTCTCATATATTGGATCGACCCTATCGCCCAACATTTATTAATATTGAGTCCAAAGTCTAGGCCCATCGCCCATTGGTCTTTTTAATTTTTTCATTTTGTACACATTATCGCCAATGGAATATAAATTTTGGTCCCCGTAAATTTAAAACATTTGCCTATAATTTCTAAGAGACCCCAAATTGACAGCCTATATTTGCCAATCATTTTATACATATATATTTATAGGCAGCCCAAAATTTGCCTGGCATTTTACTGATGCGTGCTTCTAACCGATGTAATTTTGCCAACTTTATTAATCATGCGAAGGTATTAAAGATGTGTTATAATTATGCAAGCTTTGCCAAATAGTTGTATACCTAATACCTTCCACCAAATTTTCCAAATAAGGATTAGTATAAAAACATTATGGTATCTCTTTATTTGATTGATAGAAAAGTTTCAGACTATTGAGTGCAATTGAATACTGCATTGGCAAGTCGCGACTACATTGCTACAATTTAATTTGAGCAAAAGGTAAGTGATACTTATTCTATGACTCTGTGATTTTGAGTTCATTTACATTATTCCAAAATAGGTTTCCAAAAATGGGGTTTTTTTTCCCTTTTGGCCAAAAATACAGTGCACGTCGTTAATCTGTGCTCATCCAATGATTGCTAGCACTGTTGCACTGTCACAGGTGCCATCCATCTGATGTCACTAGGAAATGTGTCACTTAATAATTTTAAATTATAACTTGAGGTTATTATTTATTACATTTAATAAATTCTTAGTTTTATAGTGTAGTCCAATTTAGATTTTAATTATACTTAGTTGATGGTTAATTCTTGACATGTGCCTTGTTTCTAGAGTAGGTTTGCAATAATAGGGTCTCTTTTCCTTTTCATCCTGAAATACACTTTACATCGTCGATCTGTGATCATCCAATGGTTGGCAGTCATTGTCTTTAAAAATGTTACATCTTTAATTAAATTAAATATTTAACAATTAATTATACTTTGAGTAATATTTAATTGAATTCAATTATTTCTATCTGTATTATATTTGAAATTACATTATCACACATTGACAAGACACATTGGAAAATTAAAAATAGAAACTTTCTTTTTCTCTGGACTGATAAAGAAACTTAATCATTTTAAAAATTCAAAATCTCAGTCATCAAATTTAAAAAAAGGAAGTACTAATCCATCGCTTTAGAATACTTAAATGTCTAATACACAAGTAAAGCAACTAACTAAAATATTGTAATCAGAGAGAAGTTTAAGAATCATTATTTTTACCCATAAAAATAAAATTGATTGAAATGAACTTGGAAAATTTTTATTATTCTTTTTCATAAAATTACACCATACGGTAAAAACATAAACCTACTCGGCAACTACTTATCAGTATAAAAAAAAAGTGAAACTTTGCATGTCCATTGTCAAAAGACCAAGGTAACGGGAATGGGTAAACTAGGGATCTTCAACTTCCCTTTCGTCTAAGTAGAATTTTCTAGATAGGATAATCTCTGAGAATTATTCAAGCCATGTGTAGTCCAACTCATTGAATTTATCAAGAAATAACCATTTCTAGAGAAAATCCCTCCCAAGCCACACCCATTTCATGTGTCGTGTTAGTTTCTTGTCATTGATGTTCAATAGAAAGGGTTGTCTGGCCACATTTCTGCCCTGCTCCAATAGCTTGGTTATATCTCTTGGCCAGGGATCCCCATCCCTAATTCCATAAAAAAAAAAACATTGACATCATCCTCCAAGAATCTCTCTTTAAAAAACTTCCTCAACAACATCAACATATCTACCTTTTGTCCTCTGAGGTCGAGGAGAAATGCAAAAAACTAGGATGTAATGTCCTTGTAGACGTGGTATCTGTCAACATTCTCAAGGAAATCTCAACCCAATAAAATCAACACAACAAAATTTATAAAAGCATCGTCACAAATCTCTCTATAAATATAAGTGAGGATATCTTCCAAGACATTGCCGAAAAAGGACCTCTGGTCATCTAGAGATGTGCATCTAAAACGGATTGGTGTGTCTATCTTTAATTCTCAAAATCCTAAAGACCTAAAAACCTAAACCTTAAAACTAGAGGAAAAATTTCTACCACCAGCAGCTCTGACTCTTAATCTACCAAAAGGAAAATGAAGAAGAAAGAACCCAGATTGTCTATAAATAGCCCCAACCCCTTGATTGATAGTAGTGATCATAGATACTTAGCAATTAATTAGTCTTTCTTTAATCATATTTAATCCATTTTCATTAATCTTTAATGTAAATATTTCCCATACATGCATTATGAATGTGAGAGATTTAAATCCACTATCCTTAATCTTTCATATCTACATTTAAATCTTTCCTATAAATGCATGTGTACTATTGATGGTTAAAGATGGTAGTTAAAGAATGGCACTAGCAAGGCATTTATTTCTTTTCGAGTTATGAGTTACAAGTTGGAATTGCACTATCCACTGTCCATGTAAACAAATAAATAGTAGTAATCAACGATCATGGTAACGGTGCACTTTTAAGTCTTGATACATGTCATCATTCCAGTGACTTCCTGCAAAAATCTCTTTCCTTCAGAAATTCGGCCCAACATTGAATTTCATCCATTGATCTAGGATCATAAAATGGTCTCAAATAATACATTTAACACTATAAAACAATGGATATTACTAATTAGGTTATTTATCCATGTGTGATCATTTATATTCGCAACAAATAAAGGTGATATTTGTTGGATGTGATATTGCATTAATTACAATGTTACATATAATCAAATGGTCTCAAATAAGACATTTAACATTATAAAATGAGGGATTTTACTATTAGGTTGCTTTTAAATGTAAATTTTCATGCTTATCGATACCAATGTGTTTAATCTGCAAAACAAGTTGTTAGTTGGCCTTGGCTCACACGGCGCATTGACGAGTCCCATCTTTTGAAATTTGCCAAATAAAATATTTATTTTCCCATAATTAGCGATAGATTAGCCAATAAAATAAATATATTTTCAAATGACACATAAAAATCGCTAGTACAAATATTTTGTTTCCATTCAAATGAAAATCATTCACCTCATATATTATATATGTTTCAAGACATTAATGTATAATTCGCTAGGATTTTTTGGAATTTTCATTTGGTAGAGAAAAAATTTCCTTTGCCTTTATATTATTTTCCTAATTTGGAAAAACAATTCACCATCATCAACAAAATTTTTCCCCTAAATTAATGTAAGATTCGCAAGGATTTTACACTTTTTCCTAGGAGGGGGTTTCTTAAAGTTATCCCTGGTGAAGGAATATTCTTGGGTTATTCTACAAGAACAAAAGTGTATTAGTGTTGCAATAAGAGACTGAAAAAAATAGTGGAAAGTATGAATGTGAAGGGTGATGGAGAATTTCAGAAGGTCCCTGAGTGACACATTGAGTATGAATCTTATGTAGAGGACAATAGAAAATAATAAAAGAAAGAAGAAGAAGATACTCAAATAACACTGGCATCTACAACTAATAAAGTAAGTGTAGACACCCTAAATTGTCCTTTTCATTTCTATATTAATTTAATTAATATTGACTATAACAATATAGTTAATTCTTATAGATTAACTATATTTGTTATATTCGACTATTTATTTAATTTTATTAAATAAGTTCATCACCTTGTATTTAAATTTAATTTAAATACTATCCCTAGTATATTAAAATTTATTTTAATATATGTTTCCTCCATATTTCTTTTTAAATACATTTTATTTATTTAATTTCTCCATTTTCTCTAAAATTCTTCTAAACCTTATTTAAATTATATTAAATTTAATTTAAATCTTACTTCTTCTTTCTTTTGGCTAAATTCAATCTAGTCACACTTAAAAGGTAAATAAACCCATTTTAGCCTTAATCACTTGCACACACATGTGACTTTTTAAAATTATTATTCCCTCTCCTTGATAAGTCAACTCCTCACCTTAACCACTTAATCCTAGCCACTCATTGCTTTTGCCTCTTAATCTATTTCACTCCTACCTAAACCCTACCTAACCTTTAATCTCAACCACTCATTTTCCACCTCTTAATCCTATCCCTCCATTTTCATAAGCAAATCGATAAAAGGAGGCCTCACTCCTCATTTTGCAACTAGTGAGGGTAACTAGCTAGCGATTGCATTTTAGAGCATTTTCTTGAGCATTTCTTAGTCTTCATTCTATTTAGTTTCTTATGAGCATTAGATTATCTAGATATTACATTTTAGGTAATGGAAATCAATCTTAGTTTATTTCATCTTGCATCTTCATTCTAGATTTTCTATTGCATTCTCAATCTCCATCATGTGAGGCTTGGGGCAAGTTCCTCATACTTGTTCTCAATCCCTTCACCATCTTCTAGCTTGCATCATAGTGGGATTTATTGCATTGTGTTGGGAGAGCACACCCACAAAATCTCTAAGAGCAAATCAAACAAGTCTTGGGTGCACTTTTTTAAGCTCATCAGAGGTTGTAGTGAGAATTTGGTTGTGTTACAAGTTATTTGCATGCTTTAATTTATTGGTATATCTTATGTTTTGCATGTTTTGACTTGGTGTGCAGTTGTAGGAATTTTCATTGCATACAGTAAGGTATGTACAAGAGAATCATTAAGAAAATTAGATCATTAGAGATAAGGACAAAGGATTTGTTACTATAAGTAAAGCATCTCAAGATCATGATTTGTTTTATTTACTATCATAGATTGAACATAAGTATGTAAAAACTCTTGCAGTTATTAAATTTGGATTAATGAAATAAAGGAATAACTCATTCAGATAGAGAAAAATCAGACCTAGGAAGTGGTGCCCAAATCGATATAGAAGAATGTGATAGGAAAACAATGTTTTTACCAAAATAATCTAAATGAGAATAGAAAATTTGTAAGGAATAAGGAGATATTGGTATGAAAAGGTTACTAAAAGATTGAAGGCATTTACTTTGAAGATATTTATACCCCTATTACTTGGATGGAGGCTAAGAGGATGTTATTGGAATTTGTAGCATTCAAAGGATTGAAGTTTTATCAAAAGGATGTCAAGTCTACATTCCCAAATCGTGAGATGAAGGAAGAAGTATACATTGAGCAACTGGAAGCCTGATTCAAATCTGAAATAGATCTAGATGTAGTTTATAGGTTGAAAAAGGCATTGTATGGATTGAAGCAGGTGTTATCCCTATTTCAAAATTTTCTTAGTTTTGTGCCTTTGGCCCAGTCTCTATAATTTTTTTTAGGTCTCTGGTCCTTAGCGTTTTGTCTCCATCATGAAAATATGTCTTAAACCCTAAATTCTCTTGACTTGTTATGTTTCCACGTTCCTTTTTTGGATCACTTAAGTTTTATAAGCTAGTGTGTTTTAATTGACATTGTCCAACTGGGCCACTTTATCACTTAAGTATTTAGGTTCCATGTTTTTTATATCCTGGTAGGGTTTTAATATTTCCCTAAGTCCTAATTTTATTTCCTGCACATTCCTTTATTATCTTTCACATGTTTCGAGAAAGTTGAAGTCAATCCTATGGTTGGTGCATTACCTCAAACACAAAGATGAAGGTTGTTACCCATTAAGGCATCATGCCTATGTGAGAAGTCATGACTTGTGGGATGTGGCCAGACATCAAGCAAAGTTATCGAGTGATCAATTTTGATTTGATCATGTGGTCATTTTTTCTCCTTGAAGAGAAGATGAGAGACAGATACTAGTCAAGGAATCACGCCTGATCACCTTGTGTAAAGTTGTTGAGGCTTAAGATAAGGTAATGTTCGATTAGGTTGGATTTCATCTGACATTTGGCGTAAATCCTTAACCTCAAGATGCGATGATGTTACTGTTCAAGGTATTGGGCCATCTCGACATCTGGTGGTTGTCACATCTAAGGGCCCATCGAAGTAGATTAAAGAGTGGATACGTTAGTTTTTATCTTACGGTTGGCATAAAGCCTCAAAAGAGAGATGTGTTGGATCTAACGTTCAAGGCATTGCACCTGATGGACACATGTAAACTGGAGAGCCAGATCT
Organism: Thuja plicata; assembly: GCA_018584345.1. Lineage (NCBI taxonomy): Eukaryota > Viridiplantae > Streptophyta > Pinopsida > Cupressales > Cupressaceae > Thuja > Thuja plicata. The sequence continues at coordinate 1,784,587 of MU224968.1, forward strand.
AAAGTCAAAGCAGATGTAACATATAGTCAAGTCAGATGTCATCCAACGGTGCATGTAAAGCCTTGAATCAGAGATGTAGTTACTTTAATCATCAAGGCATTGTGCCCTTTAACCATGTATACCAAGTGGGTCTAGATTAGTGATAGGGTAATAAATTTAATGGTAGAACAAGTTTGGGAAAGATCTACGGTGGGCACTTTTCATTAATCGCAGAGATAAGGCTTTTTACTGTTTGAGGCATCATGATAGACTACCATGTGTCCATGGTAGGGACATGCTAAGGTCAAATGATGATTATAATATGGTTAGTTCAATTTTCATCATGTGGCTGGTGCTTTGCCTCAGACCAAAGATTCATGGATGATATTCATTAGTTCCCAGACCGATATAGAAGAATATGATAGGAAAAACATGTGTTTACCAAAATAAGCTAAATGAGAATAGAAAATTTTTAAGGAATAAGGAGAGATTGGTATGAAAAGGTTACTAAAATAATGAAGGCATTTACTTTTAAGATAATTATGGCCCTATTACTTGGATGGAGGCTAAGAGGATGTTATTATAATTTGTAGCATTCAAATGATTGAAGTTTTATCAAAAGGATGTCAAGTCTACATTCCCAAATGGAGAGATGAAGGAAGAAGTATACATTGAGAAACTGGAAGCCTGATTCAAATTAGAAATAGATCCAGATGCAGTTTATAGGTTGAAAAAGGCATTGTATGGATTGAAGCAGGTGTTATCCCTATTTCAAAATTTTCTTAGTTTTGTGCCTTTTCCCCAGTCTCTGTAATTTGTTTTAGGTCTCTGGTCCTTAGGGTTTTGTCTCCATCATGAAAGTATGTCTTAAACCCTAAACGCTCTTGACTTGTTATGTTTCCACATTCCTTTTTTGGGTCACTTAATTTTTATAAGCTGATGTGTTTTAATTCACATTGTCCAACTGGGCCACTTTATCACTTAAGTCTTTAGGTTCCATGTGTTTTATATCCTAGCAGGGTTTTAATATTTCCCTAAGTCCTAATTTTATTGCCTCCACATTCCTTTATTATCTTTCACATGTTTCAAGCAAGTTGAAGTCGATCCTATGGATTGCACATTACCTCAAATGAAAAGATGAAGGTTGTTACCCATTAAGGCATCATGCCTATGTGAGAAGTGACGGCTTGTGGGACTTGGCCGGAGATCAAGCAAAGTTATTGAGTGATCAATTTTGATTTGATCATGTGGTCATTATTTCTCCTTGAAGAGAAGATGAAAGATAGATACTGGTCAAGGAATCATGCCTGATCACCATGTGTAAAGTTTTTGAGGCTTAAGACAAGCTAAGGTTTGATTAGGTTAGATTTCATCTGACATTTGGCCTAAAGCCTTAACCTCAAGATGCGATTATGTAACTATTCAAGGCATTGGGCCATCTTGACATGTGGTGGTTGTCACATCTGAGGGCCCATCGAAGTAGATTAAAGAGTGGATACATTAGTTTTGATCTTACAGCTGCCATAAAGCCTCAAAAGAGAGATGTGTTCAATCTAACCTTCAAGGCATTGCACCTGATGGACACATGTAAACTGGAGGGCCAGATCTAAATTCAAAGTAGATCTAACATATAGTCAAGTGAGATGTCATCCAACGGTGCATGTAAAGCATTGAATTGGAGATCCAGTTAATTTAATCATCAAGGCATTGCGCCCTTTCACCACATGTACCAAGTGAGTCCAGATTAGTGATAGGCTAATAAAGTTAAAGGTCAAACAAGTTTGGGAAAGATCTACGGTGGGCACTTTTCATTAATCGTAGAGATAAGGATTTTTATTGTTTGAGGCATCGCGATAGACTACCACGTGTCCGTGGCGGGGACAGGCTGAGGTCAAACAATGATTATAATATGGTTAGTTCAATTTTCATCATGTGGCTGGTGCTTTGCCTCAGACCAAAGATGCATCAATGATATTCATTAATTCCTAGACCGGTATAGAAGAATGTGATAGGAAAAACATGTGTTTACAAAAATAGGCTAAAGGAGAATAGAAAATTTGTAAGGAATAAGGAGAGATTGGTATGAAAAGGTTACTAAAATATTGAAGGCATTTACTTTGAAAATAATTATGCCCCTATTACTTGGATGGAGGCTAAGAGGATATTATTGCAATTTGTATCATTCAAAGGATTGAAGTTTTATCAAAAGGATGTCAAGTCTACATTCCCGAATGGAGAGCTGAAGGAAGAAGTATACATTGAGCAACTGGAAGGATTCAAATCAGAAATAGAACCAGATGCAGTTTATAGATTGGAAAAGTCATTGTGGATTTAAGCACGTGTTAGCCCTATTTAAAAATTTTCTTGGTTTTGTGCCTTTTCCCCGGTCTCTGTGATTTTTTTTAGGTCTATGGTCCTTAGGGTTTTGTCTCCATCATTAAAATATGTCTTAAACCCTAAACACTCTTGACTTGTTATGTTTTCATGTTACTTTTTTGGGTCACTTAAGTTTTATAAGTCGATGTGTTTTAATTGACATTATCTAGCTGGGCCACTTTATCACTTAATTCTTTAGGTTCCATGTGTTTTATATCCTGGCGGGGTTTTAATATTTCTCTAAGTCCTAAGTTTATTGCCTCCACATTCTATTATTATCTTTTACATCTTCCAAGCATGTTGAATTAAATCCTATCACTGGCACATTACCTCAAACGCAAAGTTGAAGGTTGTTACCCATTAAGGCATTGCACCTATGTGAGAAGTGACGGCTTGTGGGACTTGGCTGGAGATCAAGAAAACTTATCAAGTGATAAATTTTGATTTGATCATGTGGTTAGTGCTTTTCCTTGAAGAGAAGATGAGAGATAGATATTGGTCAAGGCATCACACCTTATCACCATGTGTAAATTTGTTGAGGCTTAAGACAAGGTAAGGTTCGATCAGGTAGGATTTCATCTAAAGTTTGGCGTAAAGCCTTAACCTCAAGATGCAATGATTTTACTATTCAAGGCATTGTGCCATCTTAAAATGCGGTGGTTGTCAAATCTAAGGGCCCTTTGAAGTAAATTAATGAGTGGATACATTATTTTTGATCTTATGGCTTGCCTAAAGCCTCAAAAGAGAGATGTGTTCGATCTAACCTTCAAGGCATTGTGCCTAATGGACACATGAAAACTAGCAAGCTAGATCTAAAGTCAAAGCAGATGTAACATATAGTCAAGTCAGATGTCATCCAACGGTGTGTGTAAATCCTTGAATTGGAGATGCAATTACTTTAATCATCAAGGCATTGCGCCCTTTCACCACGTGTACCAAGTGGGTCAAGATTAGTGATAGGGTAATAAAGTTAAAGGTCAAACAAGTTTGGGAAAGATCTACGGTGTGCGCTTTTCCTTAATCGTAGAGATGAGGCTTTTTAAAATTTGAGGCATCGCGATAGACTACCATGTGTCCGTGGTGGGGACAAGCTGAGGTCAAAGGATGATTATAAGATGGTTAGTCCAATTTTTGATGTGTGGCTGGTGCTATGCCTAAAACCAATGATGGATTGATGATAGTCATTAATGCATTGTGTAAGTATGTTGTGTGTCCTTTCTGGGAGGTGGGACCTATGGTCAGTAAGGTGGTGGTAAGGTAATTTGTATTCATGTTAAACTAAATCCAATGGGTAGGGCTTTGCCTTATGAGGAAGATGCAAAAAAGATAAGATTTTAGATATCACACCTATGTACCATGTGTCCTTACTGGGTTTGTAGGACTTACTGTTACAAGGCCAGGGGTCAATTTAATGTGTAGCTAGGTTGGTTTGGATCTGATGGTAGGCATAAAGCCTTATAGATAAGACTATAGTCAGCTATTGTTTGAGGCAGTCCACCTACGTGACATGTGCATAGATGATGGGACCTAGTAGGAGGTAAATATGATAAAGGATAGTTAAGTTTAAAAAGATCATATGGCTAACGTAAAGCCTTAGGGGATAAGTGATCAATATGTAATGATAGAGTCATTACGTATTTGCAACACCTAGGAGGATCTGATCGGAGGCCTGGGTAACTTAAAGTTGATCGACGGTTGCATTTTAAAGTTGAATAAAGTCTTGATCTCAGCCGTTGATGAAGGTTTCATACAATGGAGGTAGTGGTTGTAACCAATTTTCAAATTTTGAAATTCTTTATGAGGGTTTCCGGTCATGCTTGCGTGTTGGAGACTTTCTTGGGAGTGGATCGAGGTCTTTCTTTTCCTTAGATCGACTTTAATGGTGTTTTTTTAGTGGCTCTAGATGTTCTCTATGGTCCTCACAACTTTTATTACAGCATGGTTTTCTTGTATAGTTCCATATATACTTTCTATTTTGGAGTTTCTTTTCCCATGCCGTGGTTGTTCTTCTTTTTTTGATTAGTCATTTCTTGCGGCTTGATGGGTGATGCCTCAGATCAAATCTTTTTGTGATCTTTTGGAACAAGATCAACTATAGAAGGAATGTATTAATTGTTGATAAGGAAAATTATTAGTAACCCTCTTCTAGGGTTTCCTTTTCCTATAAATCTCTTTCCTCTCTTTATGTTAAGGGTTCCAAAAAAATTTACACTAAGTGTTGGCTCAAGAGTTTTAGTTCCATGGTTATAGTAGACTCGTGTTAGAATGTATTGAAGATAGATAGAAAGTTCTTGTAATCTTTTGCATATTATTTAATGGTTTTTACTTAAGTCATATTGATTCATAAATTTGACTCATCATACTTAATAATTTTTTTTCTCAGTTTCAAGTCTCTCCTTGGTGTTCACTTTATGTGTTTTGGATCTTTGGGTTCATTACATAGAGTTATCTCTGTGTATGTTATATGCCATATTTTTGATCTAGGATCAAATTAAATATGCTTTAGGTATAACATAAATTCATTGGGTATATCTACAGAAGGATTCTATAAGAACTGTATGACTTGAGATACTTATGTTTATGGCTATGAGTCTTTGATAATAGGTTATTTTTTGTTCTCAATATTTGTATTGAAGTGCTTCCCAAAGGATAAGGAACTTATGAAGAACTATTATACATGTTTTCTAATATATGTTTTATTTGGTTTGGTTATATTCTTCAAATTTACATCAAAACCATATTCAATTTTCCTATAAATTTGTGGTTGTTGGTTATATGTCACAAATAGTAATAGAGAGTCAATGAATGTCTAGTTAACATTTAGTACTTTCTTACTATCATCTATTTTTTGAATCCAAAGGTATAAGGTATTGTAAAGAGTTGAGTTTTGTATGGATTAGGTGTAACCACCTTGGTTTTACATCCTAAGGTTCCCTTAGATCTAATGTCTAAATTGGACACTTATATTGAAAGGGTTAGATTGGAAAAAGAAATCCTATCTTAAGAGCTTGAGAAGGTAGAGTTGGAGGTTGTTACTTTGGAGATGAAGAAGAAGATGGATTTTCTAAGACAAAAATCTAGGCCTACTCATGTTGCTGCTGAGGCAGCCTCAAATGCCAGGGCATTTTCTTCTCAAATTGATAGTCTTTTCCAAAGGAGACCAACCCATGCAGAAAGGTACAAATAATTTATTTTTCCTTCATATTCTTGGTTATCCTAATGTAGTCCCTAATTAAATTAGAGATAAACTACCCAAGTTTAATGGAAATAATGTTATTACATGTGAGGAGAATCTAAATAAATTTATCACTATGATGGATGACTATGAGATTGTACAAGAGGATGTGTTAATGAAGATCTTTATTTATTCTTTAGTTAAGGATGCTAGGGATTGGTTTAGAGGGTCTCCTTATGGTTCTTTTGGGTCTATGGATGAATTAATGGGTTGTTTTAAAGAACAATATGATGATAAGACAAACGAGGTATTTCCCTTAAATGAATTCAATAATATCAAAAAGAACCAAAATGAGGATTTTTCTGAATTAAATACAAGATTTTAGATATCCAAGCATAAAATTTTCCAAGTTATGAGGCTTGATGATAAGGTATATCTTTCCACTTATCTAAATGCCTTTGATTCAAAAATGGGGTACCTTCTAAGACAGAAGAATGCTAGAAATATCATAGATGCTTATAAAAAAATAGTAAATATTGAGACTAATAGGAGGGTGTCAGGGAAGTTGAGTAGAAGGGGGGATTGGAAGCTTTCTAGGAAGTAATTAGATAGGTATTCTATTTCTAACCTAAATATAAGGTCAATATTAAGTAGATTTTAAGTTCCATCAAGGATTAGAAGCCTGAAGAAAACATGAATTTTTCATAAATTACTTCAATAGGAAGCAAAGAATACAAAATTATCCATATAATACTCAATGGAAAGATGAGAAGCATATCTTTCTACAAATAAAATACAATCCTGATGATAGGACCTCTAAACCTCTACAAAGAAACTTTTTCAATATGTCTAATGATGTTTCTTGGTGCATGACCTGTCAATCTCCACATAATCCCAATTATTGTGCACTTGACCTGAATATATCTGCAAATGAGGCTCAACTAGAGAGGGGAGAGGATGATAAAATGTAAGATGTTAGTGGTTGTGCAATGAATTGTGCACATTTGAGGAGCAAATCTGATGATGATAATGAAGGAAAAGATTGGTTTTTGTCTCATGAGGAGGAAGAAGAAATTGATTACTTAAGGTGTAATTTCACAAGGGGTAAGGAGAATTTTGTGGTAAAGAGACCTTTAGATGAAGAGATTGCACAAATTACTACAAACATGTTACTCAAGAAAGGAGTAACTATAATTTGAGAAATAGGATAATTGGCAATGCAGATGGCAGGCCACCTGGTATATTTATGAATGAAGCATCATCAGACACTAAACAAACACAAGGAAAAGAAAAGCCCATTGAGAGTGTCAAAAGAATAAAGATAAAAAAAGAAGAGAATCCTAATAATTCAATTTTTGTCCATAAGGTAAGAACACAAGTTCCAGAGATAGATTTTTCCTCTTCTCCAAATAATAACAAAAGAAATGAGCCTAGTTTGGCCACTCAAGTGGAAGAGGGAAATGTTGTCACTTTGGGAAAAAATATCTTTGATATAAAATACACCCCTATTGATATGGGGAAATTGTTTTCACAAATCACTATCAAGATCCCACTTCTGGAGATGATGAGGATTGAAGAACATAAGGAAAAGACTTTGGCATGGGTGAATAAGATTACTTCTTCAAGGACTCAGAAGCAAGAAAAGAGTGAGAAAATGGGAAATAAAAAATATTTATCTTACTACAAGGGAAAGGAATCATAAGAGATTGTCTCCAAAATCCCTCAGGTTTTCTTAAATACAAATCATGTGAACACTCCCTTGGGGGATATGGATCCTTTCTTCTTAACTCTAGTTACAAATGGTAAAAAGATGAAAAATTGAATGATTGATTTAGGAGCATCAAATACTGTCATGCCTGCAGAGATAATGAAATCAATAGGACTATATGTTGATTCTTCTCATGGAAGCTGTCAAGAAATGAACTCTATAGAGGTGCCATTTATAGGTACAATCAAAGCTTTGCCTTATAGACTAGCTGCATGTCCAGAGAAGATGCTAACAATGAGCCTCTTAGTTGTGGATATACCTCCTTAGTATGGGATGCTATTGTCAAGAAAGTGGAGTATTTCGATGGGAGTAAGTTCAATGTGACCTGTCCTTTGAAACATTTGATTTTGTTGGTGATAATGTTAAGGTTTCTAGAGAAACTATAACTTCTCACATGATTGAGGAAAATGAAGATAATAATATGAACTGTTTCTTAGTTACTGACATTGGATCCTTTCAAGTCCAAGATGGGAAGGAAGAAGCACAAGGTCAACATATTTTATTATCTAAGGAAAAAGATAGCCTAATGACAATAATGACTTGTGGATAAAGTACTTTGATGGTGCAAGATCAAAGGAAGGAGTTGGTGCAATAGTTTTATTAATAGCTCCTAGAGGTAAGACCTTTAAGTTCTCATTCACTTTGTTGTTTGCATGCACTAATAATATTGTAGAGTATGAGACTTTAGTAATTGGATTGGTGTTAGCTTCAAGACATCATATAAAAAATCTCAGAGTGATTGGTAATTCTAAGTTAGTAATATCTCAGATATGATCTAAATATTCTTCAAAGAATTAGAGATTAAAGCAGTATAGAAATGTTGTTTGGGATGAAGTTGAAAACTTTGATGCTTTTAGCATTGATTGGATGGAGTGGAGTAAAAAAAATGGTAGAATTGGTGGCCAATATTGCATTGAGACCAGAAGATATTACTTTTGCAAGGTTCTCTAAAATTAAGGTTCAATCTAGGTCATTCATTCAAGACAATGTTGAAAGTTGGAAGGTCTTTGAAGATGATTTGGATATCTTGAGATTCTTGTATTGTGAATCTGATTTTGGGAGTAAAGAGATGGATTTTAGTGGGTATGTAGAGACTGTGGATGGTAGAGATACTATTTTTGGTAAATATGTCTTGGAGCTGAAATCAAACAAGGTTCCTAAAGGATTGGTTGTCATTGAGAAAGCCTTTGACAATAAGGAAAAGCCTTTTTCTACAAGGAATGTGAATAAGCTTGGGGACTTGGAATAAGTGAGCTTAGGAACAGATGAAGCTCCAAATAAAGTATATATTTGTAAAAGGTTGTCTCCTAAACTTAGAGGGTTGTTAGTTGATCTTCTCAAAAAGTATAAACATGTATTTGCATTGTCTTATGATGACTTGACGACATAAAAAAAATATCTCTTCCAACATGCGATTCCTTTGAAAGAAAGCACAATTCTTTTCAGATAGAAATTAAGATCTGTCAATCCCACCCTAGCACCCAAGATGCAAGAAGAATTAAAGAATATGAGGGATGCTGGAATAATAAAGCCAATAAGAAATTCAACATGGGTATAAAATTTGGTACTAGTAAAAAAGAAAAAAGGCGATATTAGACTTTGTGTAGACTTCAAGAACTTGAAAATTAATTCATTAAAGGAAAACTATAGGTTGTCTAACATGGAAGGTATGCTACAAAGAGTCACTAGATCAAAGATAATGTCTATGTTGGATGGATTTTTCAGTGTAAAATCAGGTCATGGTCAATGAATCAGATAAATTCAAGACTACATTCACCACACCCTGTGGAACTTATGTGTATGTCAGAATGCCTTTTGGCTTGACAAATGTTGGGGAAAATTTTTAGAGAGCCATGAATTTGGCATTTGCAAATTTCATAAATACATTTCTAGCAGTCTATCAAGATGATCTTACTACTTATTCGATGAGATAATATCAACATTGTCATCATCTTGAGAAAATCTTTGTGAGAGCTTTGGAATATGGGGTTTCTTTTAACCCAAATAAGTGTGTGTTTGGGGTGACAAAGGGAAAGATTTTAGGGCATATTGTATCTAAAGATGGAGTTATAATTGACTGTAAAAGGGTAGATGCAGTTGAAAATATCCCTAAGCCCAATAATGTCAAAGGCATTCAATATTTCTTTGGACGGGTAAATTTCTTGAGGAGATTTATTGCTAACTTTACATAAACAAGTATTCCAATCTCAAGGATGATGAAGAAAGGAGAAAAATTAGAGTGGAATCAATAAGTATGCAATTATGTTTTAGATATCAAGAGGGATATAAAATATCCTACTATTTTAAGAACGTGAGATAATGGTAAGCCTTTGTAAATCTTTTATTTTGCTTCATACAATACTTTTATTGCAGTATTGTTACAAAAGAATTTAGAGCGCTTTGAGTAGCCCATTTCTTTTTTCAATAAGTCTTTCAAAGAAGTAGAGCTGAAATATGATAGTATGGAGAAGCAATCCTATGCTTTATTCACAGTTATCAAATATTGTAGGTGCTATTTAGTAGGAGCAATTATGGTTTCTTATGTGCCTAGTGCTGCTTTGAAAGATATTTTGGCCCAACAAGATGTTTAAAGGAAGAGGTGTAGATCGATAAATAGGATCGAAGAGTTCAATATTGATATTCATATTACAAAATTGGTTAGAGGCCTGGGACTTGCAAAACTTATGGCTCAGAGAAATTTGGATTCAAATCATATAGATGTATTAGAATAAAATCAGAGGCCTTATATCTGTCAGATGGACTGCTATGAATGGTATAAGAATATTATTGGATACTTGCAAAAGATGGTACTACCCATAACATTGGTGAAAACAAAAGAAGAAAAATCAAGCTGCATGTTGTAAAGTATGATATAATACAAGGTTAATTGTGGTGGAGGAGCAATGAAGGAGTATTGCTCAATTGTGTATGTTTTGATAGATCTAGAATCCTGTTGGAGTAGATGCATGATGGTGCATGTGGAGGTCATTACATGGCTAAGAATACTGCACACAAAATTATAAGATCTGGTTTCTGGTGGCATACTATCTTCAATAATTCCCACAACTATGTTAAAAGATTTTATGTTTTCCATAGACTTGCAGGTAAGCTTAAATTCAGTGGAAGTTTTCCTCTGATACCTATTGCAGTTGAAGAACCTTTTCAAAAATAGGGAATGGATTTCATTGGAGATATCACAAACAATTTTAGTGGGGGTCATTCATGGATCTTAGTAGTAACTGATTACTATACCAAGTGGGTTGAGGCAATCCCCACCAAAAGAGCTACTATTAAGGTTGTGACTGATTTCATGTTGCAGAATATATTAACTAAATTTTGTTGTTTGGAGACTATTGTGGTAGACAATGCAATGTGTTTCAGGTCAGAATAATTTAATTCTTTTTTCTAGCAATATGGGATCTATAACTCGTACTCATCACTATATAATATACAAGGGAATGGTCAGGCTGAATCAAGTAATAAGAGTCTAATTAAGATTATGAAGAGAGTGCTAGATAAGAACAAGAAAGCCTAAGATTCAAGGTTGCAACATGCACTATGGGCATATAGAGTGATAGTCAAAAAGGTCATTGGTTGTGCACCTTTTGATTTGGTATATAGTATTCATGCTAGGTTTCCTCAAAACAAATTATTGTAGATGTACAAATTTGTCCATGAATATGACAATGACCTAGATGATGAGATGACAATCAGAATGGATAATTTGATACAACTAGATGAATGAAGAAAGGATGTACATGATAGAAATGTAAAGATATAGTTTCAATGTAAGAATTTGTTTGACAAGAGAACCACTATTAGAGGTTTAATTTAAGTTTATGATTTGGTTTAGATGTGGAATTCCAGACTTGAAGACAAAGGAAAACATGTTAAGATTGATCCTATCTGGTTGGGACCATATATAATTGATAGAAAATGGGTTTTAGACTCTTACATTCTCAAAGAGTTGGCTGGAAATACTCTAGAAATGTCAGTTTATGGACAATTTTCAAAGTTCTACTTCTCTTGAAGTCTAAAATCCATGAGTAGTAGGTTGTAAATAGATTCTGTGTAGTTTAGGGTGTGTGTTTTAGGTTAGTTTATTTCCGGTTGGTGGTCTTCTTATCAAAGAATTTATGCACTCTTGTCATTCCTACAAAAGGCATACCTCCCCATTCAGAGCCACTATTAGCCCTATAAGAGAAGCTGCACAAAAATCTAAAACATTTTATTTATGTATATTTCTATTAAGTTTCTATACCATAAGTTATAGCCTTGAGGATCTCACCAAGATAAGCCAACCACTAGAAACGCAAAGAAAGAAATATTCATTGGTTAATCAATTGATGATAAAAATTTTACAATATTGTTCTTATATAGGCAATGTGAATAAAATTTGGTAGTTAGATGTGCCAATGAGAAGTCTCCAAGGTAGTCAAACACATTACTAAATATGACAGAGTCAATGCCACAAGAATTCTCAACAAGGATCTAAGCCAAAAATTGTGCATGAGCCAACTGAGGAGTACGAGCATAATAAAACATAAATACGGTTGAATTCGGGCTATTTAAACACCAAATCATCCAACACACATTAAATGTGGGACAAAGGCGATGATAGAATTTTTTGCCAAATTTCTTTTGCGCCCGCCAACATACACTTTGAAATCCTATTATTGAAAATATTTCTCATTATATGACCACTTGAAAGCAGATAAATATTATTGTTTCTGATATAAACTATGATCACTTTTGGGAAATATCATTTAAAGGGGTTATCAATAAATATAAAAAATGTATTTGATAATGAAGATTATTGTTGTTGGAGCTTTACCAAGACTGTGAATCAAGAGTCGAGTCACTAGAATTTTTTTTGAACCACCAACAAAAATGATGGGCCAAATAAATTTGAATGCTAAGAAAATTATAATGCGTAGAAAAGGATCAGAATGTTCCCTAGGAAAAGCTCCAATTTGATAACAAAATGTACAACTTGTTGAAGACGGAATAATGCAAAACGTACTATATACTACTTGATTAATAATATTAATGGTTGATATAAATTAATTATTATTTGATTACTTTATAAGATAATCTTAATTATCATAAATTAATATTAATAATTAATTTAACAAGATATTTATTTGAATGTTTGAGGTATTAACTATTAAATATATATACATTAAGATTTATAATGCTATTGAGTGAGTTTTCCTATTTAATAGGAAAAACTATTTTAATTAGAAATATTAAATAAATAACTTTAGGTAATAATATAAATTAAATAATTTAATTATTTAGTTTCTTTGGTCTTTCTTTTGTGACTTTTTGTTTTCTTTCAAGGAATTAAAAGAGCTTAATTTCTTAATTTTTTGTTTTTTTTTGGCAAAATGGCAGTCATTAGAATATATAAAAATTAAAATGTACACTGCTTAATTTCTTAATTAAAGTAATTAATTAATTTATTTTTTCTTTTGGTTTTTGGTGAATGACTGTTCATTGGATTTTGAGGGAATGGAATAGTATTAATGACTCTTCATTTTTTTTTCTCTTAAATTGAAGAGACTTTTGTGAATTGAAGAGTTTTCTTTTGAATCTTAATGAAGCTCTAGAGAGTTTTCATTTTGGGGATTGAATTTTCGCGGGATTTTTCTAAATTTTTGATGAGAGATTGGTCGGAAATTCTATGGATATTTTGGAGAAAATTTTATCAATGAAGAGGATTCTAAATGCTTCATCTCAAGTTTTGATTTCTTTCCTCTCATTGTCTCATTCTTCTTCCTTCTTTGGTTGGAGCTTCACGGGACCCGAGTTAAGGATTGGATCCCTCATTTACATTTTCTATTTGATGGAATGTGAATTATTTTCTATATGTTAACAATGTATGGTATTTGTGGTTTTCATTCCTAGAAGTATCTATAATTTTGAGGTCATTTTGTTAAAAATTAATTTGTGTTTTCCTAGGTTTTCTATAAACCCATTTTTAAAAATCTATTATTTTCATGGATGAAATTGGGTCTCTCTTATAATTAGTTGATGTTTATAGAAGGAAAAATCAAAGCTATAAAATGGTCATCTCTCTGATGTCATTTTCAAGGATCAATTAATGTCATGTTATATGCATTTTATTGGACTATTTATGTGCATCTTGTGTTTTGGTTTACCATTGAAGTTTCTCTTCATCGTACAAACTAGTACAAACTTTAAAATATCTAAAAATTATACTAGAGATAGGTATGTGTCTTATCTTTCATTTTTCATTGATTTTGTTGATTTTTGTTATGTTTTTTGAAAGATACATCGATTTTAGTGAAACTAGTTCTCAACCCCAACTAGGGTTTTCAATTTAAGATCACAAGACATAAAATTTGTTTGCACCATTGGATATTGAAACAAAATATAGAGAGAGTCTTAAATTATGTTATCTTCAATCCCACTAAAGGGAGTGGATTTGTTATGTATTTTGTGGAAGATATTAATGATTATTTTTTATTTAAGCAAAAATAGGTTTTGAGGGGAACCATTAACCCCTTACAACATATTAAAAAGGATATTCAAAGGATAGTTTCTAAAGTGAAACAACAAAAAAGAACAACTGCTAGAAAAGACGTTTCCAAAAACACCTTCAAAAAACCTATGAGAAATGACTAGCAAAAGACATACCAAGAACAGAAAAAAATAGCACAAGGGAAAACAAAAAATAGAGGAATTCGTTAGGTTAATTCCTTCAGAACTTGAGCCACCTCATTGTCAATAATGGTGACTTCTTCGGCTATGTCCTTCACATACTTTGACACAGTGGATGATCTTAATTATGAATCAGGTTACAATACCTAGTGTGATACCTGTGGTATTTTAAAGTTCAATATAAAAAAAAGAAGATTAACAATATAATTGCAAGCCACAAAAGTGATTCATTCTATTCAATATTAGATTTTATACAAAACTAATGGATCCCAAGGGTCAATAGAACCTCTTGGAAACAAAAAGAAGAGACCTCATAATTTTTATTACATATAAACTATTAAAAACTTCCAAAAATATTTAAAAAAAAACTAAATATATAAAAATAGGCCCACTTGGAGGAGGCATAAATTTATAGTCCTAGCTCTGAATTGAAAACATTTACTATGATGGAAAGGTCTTCAATAAATATTGAGCCAAATCTGGGAGGTGAGCCCTCTCTGATAAATATAGGCCTAAAAATGCCCCGAAGAAATTTAAAAATGCAGTTTACTGAAATATAGAAAATACCAAAAAATTGGATTTCAGTATTTTTTCAATTCCATCCTGATCATTCCTCCCACCTTGAGAGGAAATGAACATCATTGCACTAATCTTCTGCAATATTTGAGTAAATTATTCTTCAATTTGTTCCTTATTTAATGACTTCTGTTGGTGAGAAATCTAACCAGCTCGAACCACTCGATAAAGAGTAATGTTCTGATTTCTCAAAGTCCTCAAAATGAATTTAGTAATATGGTCACACCAAATTGGAGCAGTAGTAGGGAATTTAATTTTGTATCTTGAATATGTTCACTATCTTGGGAAATTTCCAACAAAGGAGGAAAATAGGGTCTCAACAATTCCACATTGAAAACTTGATGCAGTCCCAAAAAGGATGGCAAATTAAGTTTAAAAGCATTCTCCCCAACTTGTTTCACAATAGTATAAGGGCCATAATGAAGAGGAAAAAAATTATTGTTTGGTTTGTGAAGGCACTCATTCTGAAGATGTAACCATACCTTCTCACCAATCTGAAACTGGTGAGGAGTTCTATGTTTATCATGCCTTTCCTTATACTTTTGACTGTTCTGCTCTACAATCTCATGAGCTTGATGTTGTAGGTGTATAATCTTATCAATGAATTTTTCTGCTTTATCTACCTCCTTGTCAATATTCAATATAATTTCATATTGCATAACCTATAGTGTTACATCCATAGGTGTCAATGGTTTATACCAAAGACAAACCTCAAATGGACTATTCCCTGTAGTACTATGGAGTGCACGATTGTAGATGTGTTGCAAGTAGGGTAAGATTTCATCCAATGAGAGGGGATGTTTTGAATAATACATATGTTAGATATGAATGATCATTCAATTTTCCACTTCTGTGTGCCCATCTGTTTGGGGATGAAATGTTGTGGACTTTGTAAACTTTGTGTCCTTTTCAGCCCATAGTGCAAACCTAAAATTATTGATGGACCTGCTATCCTTATCAGAAATAATGCTTTTTGGAAAAACAAAATTAATCCAAACCTATTCAAAAAATAACTTGGCAGCCTCTTCTCTAAAAATATTCTTTTTACATGCCACCATGATATCAGTTTTAGAAATCCTATCTACCAAGAAACATATAGACAATCATGCCCGCTCTTGGTAGTTGAAACCCCACACATAAAATCTATTGAAACATACCACCATGGATTATTAGGAATCGGTAACCATAAATATAGACCCAACTTACATTTTGTTGGCTTTGAAATTGCACAAGATGCACAAGCTTGTATTTATGAAATGATATCCTACTTCATTTTTGGACGATAGAAATACCTTTGAAGGATAGCAGTAGTCTTACCAATACCAAAATATCATGCAACATGACTGTAGTCAGCTTCCCATATCATTTTCTTATATTCCTTAGTGGGTACACATATATGACCAACACGGAAAATAAATCCATCCTGCAAGTGAAAATCAGAGACATACACTCCTTATACAAAATTATTATAGATGTTAGCAAAATCAGGTTCAATACCATATAGGTATTTCCAAGTGGATGATTGATGACCACATGCATCCAACACCATTATCAAACCTGCAATTGGAGGCCTACTCAAACAATCTGACACTTTGTTACTGGTTCATTTTTATGGTGAATGTTAAGGTGAAATTATTTTAAATAAGCTAACCACTTTTGATGTCTATCATTCTACAACTTCCCTTGTGTTTGAAAGAATATAAGAGGTGTATGGTATGTATGTATGATAGTTTCCTTTCCCAGTATATAATATTTCCATTGTTTGCATGCCTAAACAATAGCATACAACTCCTTGTAATAGGTAGGGTACCTACATACTATATCAAAAAAAGTTTCACTATGATAGGAAACCAGATGCCCATGTTTCATGAGTATCACACCAAGAGAATAATCAGATTGATATGTTTCTATCTCGAATGATTGGTGTAGATCTAGGAGGACCAGTACTGGTGTTGAACATAATATTTTCTTTAATTCCTCAAATGTTTGTTTCTTTTCCTCTATCCGCTAATTTTTTTATTGTGCTCCACCTCTTAGTGATTTATTAGGAGGTCATGATACATGTGAGAAACCAAAGAAAAATATGTGATAGAAGTTAGCTAAGCCCAAGAAGCTGTGAAGATCTGTGAATGTTTTAGGAGATGGAAAATCTCTAATTATTTGAATCTTTGTTGGGTCAACATGAACACCCTCACTATCAATAATATACCCTAAGTATTGAATACTCTACATACAAAAAGAGTACTTCTCAATGTTGGCATAAATTTTGTGTTGTTGTAAAGTTGAAAGCACTTGTTCAACATATTGCAAATGCTCAGACTAATTATTTCTAAAGATGAGTGTTTTATCCAAATAAACAACCAAAAAAGAATCAATGAATGGTCTAAGCACATCATTCATCAACCTCAGAAATGTGGCTGGCAAATTTGTTACATCAAAAGGCATAACCAACTATTCAAAAAAACCTTCCTTAGATTTAAATGCAGTCTTCCACCCATCTTCTGGATCATTTGGTACTTGATGATATCCAGACTTCAAGAAATTTTTTGTAAAGAACTTGTCCCTCTAAGTTGGTCCAAAAAATCATCAATTCGAGGGTTTGGATATCTATTTTTTACAGAGATTTTGTTCAATGCCCTGTAATAAATACAAAGTCTCCATATGCCAACTTTATTTTTAGCAAGGATAATTGGACTACCACAGTGTGAAGTACTTGAACGAATGTGTCCTTTCTAAATCAACTCTTGAATTGGTCTCTTGATTTCATCATTTTCCAAAACTGGCCTCTTATATATTGGCTCATGGGGTAGTGGTGTGCCTGGGATTAAATCAATAGAGTGCTTGACTTGACAATTTATTTTGAAAATTCCATCCCGATCAGAGGCTGTGCCTTGGATTTTCCTTTTTAGGATAGTGTGTGAATCTATCTGGGCCACCATGGTCAACACCAGAATCCATCTGAGTTTACTCCGCACTCATAGTCTCTTTGTTATCCATAGCCTTGGACACACTTTTAACATATTGCACTATCATTTTCATTTATTATCACTTTCCTTAAGGATTTAAATAAGGTTATCTTCATGGGACATGAGTCTACCCAAAATATCACCCACTTTTCCTTCTATATTTTTCTTTTCCTTGATCTCATTGTCAAGTTACTCAAAGAGACTAGCCACTTTACCATTTAGGCTATGGATGTCATTATAAACCTAGGTGTCCAAATCTAGAGCAAAATCATCCTTAGATGTCATATTTTACAAAAAATCCATCTGATCATCCGACTTAGTCCTAGGAGGGCCTTAACTAAGAGGAACAAGCTCCTCCATGTCCCCTTCAACAGTGGTCTTATGAAGCAAGATAATGGGTTTAGAAAGATCCATTGTAGAGGCTGAGCTGAGGTTATCCAAAACATGACGAATCTTTCTTTTAACATCTCTGAGTTTCTTGTGCCTCTTCTCCCCCATATTCTTTCTTTTCTTCTCCTCTTGTCCACTTTCCTTCTGCCCTTTCAGTGGCTGCTGACTCCCTTCTTCCTTGTTTTTTTTTCTCCCCATCACCCCAATATTCTTAGAAGAAGGAATAGTTCCCCGAGTTTTCTTCCAAAAGTCCCTCGGAGACTCCACTTCATCCTCTATTTCCATCCATTTTTATCCTTGGGTGCTGCAGTGTCCAACAATTGTCTATTGTTTCCTAAATCAGAATCATTTCTTTATTCAGTTTCCATCCCCTTTTAGAGGTCACATTATCTTTGTAGTTCCTAAGAGGATATCATTTTATCTTTCTTCCCCCAAGGGTTTTTCTTTCTAGTGGTCTCCTCCCATTCCTCATCTTTTCTTCTTTTCCCTTTAATCCCCAAAATAGAGAATTTAGGATTTCTTTCCTTACAATACTCAGAGATGACTAATACAAGGACTTCATGGATGACTATTCTTTGAGTAAGGTATTAAAGATGGCTGATAGAAGGAGCTTAATATTTAATATTTTATGATAAAACTCCTACATATTGAATACTTTAAGAGTATTATATCTACAATATATCACAAACAGAGCATAGTATAAAGTATCTAATGCAGTTTGACAAACATTCATTTACTTTAATTAAATGTCCAAGTTCTTTACCATAATGAGAATATATATTGAACTCTCAAATTGTAGTGCAAAAGAAAACTCTGTGTCTTCCTTTAGTAATGATGACAAAGTCTGAAAATTTATGCATGTAATCATTAATATGAGTAAGATATTAATGATTGTTCTTTGATGACTATTCTATACATTTAACCATTGTTGAAATGAATCAATTTAGGAAATTTGGCAAATTTTTAGGGTTTCTAATTTCATTTATAACTTTGACCCTTGTATTTGTTGGAAAGTGACAATGCAAGTAATTGTTATTTTTTCATTGATGTCAAACCTTTACTGGAGAGACTATTGTTATCTATTTGAGTACCATATCTATTGTTGATGGAGAATATTTAACAAGAAGACCAAGTGAATGGTTGAGTTAAGGAAAACAAAAGGGTACTTGATCAGTTAGCACTCTGGAAAAGCAATTAGTTTCTTATCTTTCAAAGATAGTTTTTCTAGTTGTTCTGTGCCGAGCTAAGTTGCTTGTGCCGAGAAAAGTTTCTTGTGCCAAGTGAAGTTTTCCATGATGAGAAAAGTTGTTCAATGCTGAGCACCATTGAAATTGCAAAGTGAAAACAGCGATGTTGGCCGACTTACAGTAATTGGATTAATGATGAGATTTGAGATCTCTGGCCGAGATAGTTAGTTTTATTGGGTTATGTAATGTTAATTAAAGATTGATCCACGTCATTTAATGTATGGGTAACCATAATTAATGCATGGTTTCAAGATTTAATTAGAGGCTACTTTGGAGAAGTAAATGTAATGCAAAGATGGGATTATCTGTTGGATTTGACCTAACCTAAGATCTACAATCTTGTTTAAGCGGAAAAAGATTTATCTGACCTAGACAAAGAGGTATATGATAACCTCAAGGGGTTATTAATTTAGTATGTTTAAGTGTGCTACTGAATGTGAAGTGGATGTGTATGCAAAAGAGTTGCATAGTTGATTTACCATTTGGCATGATCTAGTAGAGAAGGCTGAATATAGAAGCATAGAGTTGTATGTGTGATTGCTTGACGGATTTCCAAGCAGATCAAAAGGTCGAAATGAAAATGCAGGCTATCCAGTAAGTTAACATCAGAGATGCAATTGGATCTAAATTTGCAAAGTAAGTTGTATGTATCAGATCACAACTATTGATTACTTTCTAACCATTGTATCAGTTAAATCCTTTAACAAGGTTGACCTAACAGTCATTTGTATAAATCCTCTAACAAGGTGACATTCAGGTGGAATGTTCTAATTCCTCTAACAAGGCCACTCCTAAGAGGGTGATTAAATCGTTTAACCAGGTCACACCTAGCAGTGTGCTATTGTAACCTTTAACAGGGTTGGCTCCCCACAGGGCATCACTTCAGAAGAGTGAATACTTGGTAGCATGTTACTGGTGGTTTTTCCCATATTGCATTTCCACATTAGATACTTGTGTCAACTTGTGTGAATGATTATGGTTTGCTTTACTGTTATGTTTCTACAAGCTAATTTCAATTGACAGTAAACTGTATGATTAAAGTTGTTAAATTATGCTACTCCTGTCGAGTAGATCTAAAATACAGAAAGTTTTTATTTACTACATCTAGACCTGAGGATAACTAATTCACCCCTCCCATCTCAGTTATTCTAAATTCATTCTAACAATTGGTATCAGAGCTTTGGTCTCCTGAAAATAGTTTGAAGGTACTTGGAGCGAAAAGATCAAGATGTATAAGAAGGAGGTTCCTAAGCTGAACAAAGATAATTTCCCTGTTGGCAGAGCTTGATGAAACTACATTTGGCTGGTATTGGAGATCATGCTAAGTGACTTATTACACAAGCCTATGTACCACCTGCTACTCCTCTCACAGCTGGTCAACTTAAAGAAAAGCAAGAGCACAATCAAGCAATGTTGGAGATCACCTCCTCATTGAGCTATTCAGAGTTTGATGATATAAAGAGCTGCACAAATGCAAAACATATGTGAGACAAACTTGAAACTATATATGGTGGAGACACAAATTTACTAAGAGCCAAATCAAAAAGTCTAAGAGGTAAGTTTGATGAAATGAGAATGCAAGAAGGTGAAAATGTTGTTCAGTACTATGGTAGAGTACAAGAAGTTGTAAATGCCATTAGAGGGGCTAATGGAAAAATTGATGAGAACACCATTATGAGCAAGGTACTAATAAATTTACTTCCTATATATTCTATTAGAGTTTCTGCAATTCAAGTATTGAGATGTACTCCTAACAATAATCTAAATCTAGAAAATCTGATAGGCAGACTCACTGCATTTGAAATGTCAAATTATGATAACTATAATCCACAAGGGATTGATTCTGATTTTAGATCACAGATGGTTCTCAATAAATCCAAGAAAGGAAAGAAACATGTGGATAGTGACAATGACACTTCTGATGACAATATTGAAGAACTTGAAGCACTTATGGAAAAAAGACCATCTAGAGGAAAAGGAAAATACAGAGGTAAACTTCCTATTATTTGTTTTTCATGCAACAAAGTTGGTCATATAGCTGCTAGATGTCTTGAAAAGAATGAAAAAGATGAAATAAGGGACAACAAATACATTAAATACAAAGACAAAAAGGATGATCAAGACTTCAGGAAATATAAGGACTACAAAGATAAAGGTAAGAAATCTTGTTATATTGCTGAAGAAAATTCTGACAATGACACTAATAATTATGATGACAATGATATAGAAGTTGTTTATGTTGCGATGAAAGAAGATTCTGATGATGATGAGAAAATTGCACTAATCTCTTGCATGAGCAAAAATGATCGTTGGATCATTAATAGTTGTTGTTCCCATCACATGACTGGTGACAAAGATAAGTTTGAAACCCTAAACTAATGTAAAGGAGGATATTTAAAATTTGGTAATGATGTACCATGTCTTATCAAAGGTAATGGATTGAATAAACTAACTGACAAAATTAAATGTGATGATGTGTATTGGGCTGATGATCTTAAATACAATTTGTTGAGTGTTGCACAGCTGAACACTGCTGGTTACAAAGTTGAATTCCATCATAGAAAAGCTAAGATATATGATTCTACTGGAGAACTTGTTGGAAGTGGTGATTAGACTTAAGGTAACTTATTTTATCTTGATTTATTTGAAGAAACATGTTTGTTTGCACAAAAAAATGATGTTTGGTTATGGCATAAGAGGTTGTGTCATGTGAACTTTGATAACTTGGTAAGCATAAGAAAACTGAAAAAGGTTAGAGGGCTACCTAAGTTAAAGAAACCTGAGAATGCTATGTGTAAACAATGTCAACCAGGAAAGATGACTAAGTCTAGTTTCAAGAGTAAAATACATGTGTCAGAGAAAATTCTGGAATTGGTCCATACTAATCTCTGTGGTCCCATTAGAGAAAGAAGCTCTTGTGGTGCCAGATATTTTATTCTATTTGTTGATGATTATTCAAGAATGATAACTGTAATGTTTCTCAAGGAAAAATCTGATGCATTCTAGTTATTTAAATGGTACCTAGCTAAAGTTGAAAAGGAAACAGGCAAAAATTTGAAATGCTTAAGATCTGACAGAGGTGCAGAGTTTATTTCTAATGAGTTTAATAGGTTCTGCAATGACTGAGGCATAAAGAGATAGATGTCTGCACCCAGGACTCCTTCACAAAATGGTATTGTTGAATGAAGGAACAGATCAATCATGGACTGTGCTAGAACACTAATGATGGAGAAAAATATTGCATAGAAATATTGGAAAGAGGTTGTAAGTACTAAAGTCTATACACTAAATAGATTTCAAGTGAAGAAAGGTACAAATACTACACATTACTAGTGTAAAGTATTTTAAAGTCTTTGGAAGAAAATGTTTTATATTGAAAGACAACAGAAATGGAAAACTAGATGCTAAAGGAGAAGAAGGCATATTCCTTGGTTATTCAACAAAAATCAAAGCATACAAATGTTTGAACTCTAATACTAACAAAATTGTTGAAAGTGCAAATGTAAGAATTGATGAGTTTGTAGAAAGAAATGAAGTTGAAAGTACACAAGAGCCTGAAAGCTACAGATCATTCGTATATCTGGATGAGGAAGATTCTAATTCACTACCTAAGACTACTGCTAAGCAATAGCATGCACCTACCAAGTCACAGAGTGGAGTTTCAGAGCAACTAGGAGTGAATGTCGAGCTATCTGATGGAGATACTGAGTCACAGAATCAACCAGAACTAAATACTGACAATGAACCTAAAGCAAGGGCTGAGCCTACTCTAGCAAAATATGTGAGAAGAAATCACAATTCTGATCAAATCATTGGATCAAAGGATTTTGTTGTTATGACAAGAAGTAAGTTCAAAAATGACACATGTCTATTATGTGAATTTGAGCCCAAAATAGTGAAAGATGCTTTAGATAATGAAGATTGGATACAAGCAATGAATGAGGAAATTGAACAAATTGAGAAGAACAAAACTTGGACACTTGTACCTAGGCTGGAGGACAAAAATGTAATTGGCACAAAGTGGGTATTCAGGAACAAGGTGAATGAACATGGAGATGTGACAAGAAACAAAGCTAGATTGGTATGCAAGGGTTATGCCCAGGAGGAAGGAACTGACTACGGTGAAACCTTCACCCCAGTTTCTAGATTGGAAGGTGTTAGAACCTTGCTTGCATATGCAACCTATAAAGGATTCAAAGTTTATCAGATGGATGTGAAATCTGCATTTCTCAATGGTATCTTGGAAGAAAAAGTGTATATAGAGCAAGCCGATGGCTTTATAGATCCAAACAAAAGGATATGGTTTGCAGATTGCACAAAGCACTATATGGATTGAAGCAAGCACCAAGAGAATGGTATGAGACACTGCACAATTATCTGGTCAACATTGGATTTGCAAGAACCAATGACAACAACAACCTATACTTAAAGATAGAGCAAAGCAAAGGTACACTATTGGCTGAAATTTTTGTAGATGACATCATATTTAGTGGACAAGATGTGTTATGTCAAAAATTTGCAACAGAGATGCAAAATAAGTTTGAGATGTGTATGTTTGGTGAAATAAAATTCTTTGTTGGCTTACAAATTTATCAAATGAAGAATGGTATCTATATTACTCAATCTAAATATATCAAAGAGATACTGAAAACTTTTGGAATGGAAGAGTCCAAACCAATGCGTACACCCATGGGTACTGGACAAAAGCTGACAAAAGATGATGACACAAAAGAAGTGAACCAAACACTCTACAGATCTATGATTGGAAAACTATAGTATGTTGTACACAATAGACCTGATATTGCCCTAGCTATTGGAATTGTTGCCCAATTTTCTGCTAATCCCAAAAAACTCACATGATGGCAGTAAAAAGAATTCTAAGATATTTGAAAGGAACTGATGACTATGGTCTATACTACAAAAGGAATGACAAATGTGAACTCAGAGTTTACACTTACTCTGATTGGGCTAGAAATGTTGATGACAGGAAAAGCACTACTGGTGGAGCATTTCTTTTAGGAAAGAAATTGATCTCCTAGACAAGCAAGAAACAAAATTGCACCTCACAATCTACAACTGAAGCCGAGTATGTGCCAGCAGAAGTTAACTGTTCTAACATTGTGTGGTTGAAGATACTACTGAAAGGTATGAAGGAAGAAATCACTAACCCAATTGTCATATATTGTGATAACACTAGTGCTATTAATATTTCTAAAAATCTTGTGATGCACTCAAAGACAAAGCACATAGATATCAAGTATCATTACTTGAGGGAGCTAGTTCAGAGCAAAGAAGTGAGACTGGATTATGTGAGCGCTAAAGAACAACTAGCAGACATATTCACAAAATCACTACCCAGGATGATCATGAGTATCTACGAGGTAAATTGGGGGTGATTCCCCTAGTTGAGGCTAATTAAAGTTTTGTATGCAACTGTTGTATCAAATATTACATTTAGAATATTTACCATATTGATCCATAGTTAGTCACACTTTAGGTTGCTGGCTAAAGTTGTGAAGATGAACAAGGACAGAAAAGAAAATCATTCATAATAAAGATGATAGGATCAACATGATACTGAGGATGTACATGATAATGATTTTGACGTCTTTGGCATTGTTGTCAAAGAGGGAGAGATTACCTATAAAGAGGACAAGATTGCCGAGAAAGAGAGATTACAGAGAAGGAAAGATTACATAAGAGGTAGAAGTTACTATTGAAAACATTGAAGTGATTATCTACTCAGAGGGAGTCTGTAGAAAATTAGACATAGATGATTATAGTGTGATTATAGACACAAAGGGAGAAATGTTTTACAAATAAGAATCAAAATGAAGCTAAAGACATTAATGAAGATTCGTTCATATCAAGGAACATAGGTGAATTTTTGGATTGGTTGGTAACTATGCTTGTTAAATCATTGTTTTAATACTTTGTGTTGCCATCAATGCTAAAGAGGGAGATTGTTGGAAAGTGACAATGCAAGCAATTGTTATTTTTTTATTGCTATCAAACCTTTACTGGTGAGACTATTGTTATCTATTTGAGTACCATATCTATTGTTGATGGAGAATATTTAACAAGAAGACCAAGTGAATGGTTGAGTTAAGGAAAATAAAAGGGTACTTGATCAGTTAGCACTCGAGCAAAGAAATTAGTTGCTTATCTTTCAAAGATAGTTCTTCTAGCTGTTCTGTGCTAAGCTAAGATTCTTGTGCTGAGTGAAGTTGTTCATGACAAGCAAATTTTTTCAATTCCGAGCACCATTGAAATTGCCGAGTGAAAATAGTGATGTTGGCTGACTTACAGTAACTTGATTAATGATGAGATTTGAGATCTCTGGCTGACTTAGTTAGTTTTATTGTGTTATGTAATGTTAATTAAAGATTGATCCATGCCATTTAATGTATGGGTATCCATAATTAATGCATAGTTTCAAGATTTAATTAGAGGCTACTTTGGAGAAGTAAATGTAATGCAAAGATGGGATGATCCGTTGGATTTGACCTAACCTAAGATCTACGATCTTGTTTAAGTGGAAAAACATTTATCTGACCTAGACAAAGAGGTTATGATAACCTCAAGGGGTTATTCATTTAGTATGCTGAAGTGTGCTGCTGAATGTAAAGTGGATGTGTATGCAAAAGAGTTGTATAGTTGATTTACTGTTTGGCATGATCTAGTCGAGAAGGCTGAATATAGAAGCATAGAGTTGTATGTGTGATTGCTTGATGGATTTTGAAGCAGATGAAAAGGTTGAAATGATAATTCAGGCTATCCAGTAAGTTACCATTAGAGTTGCAATTAGATCTAAATTTGCAATGTAAGTTGTATGTATCAGATAACAACTGCTAATTACTTTCTAACCATTGTATCAGATAAATCCTTTAACAAGGTTTACCTAACATTCATTTTGTATAAATCCTCTAACAAGGTGACATTCAGGTGGAATGTTCTAAGTCCTCTAACAAGGCCACTCCTAACAGGGTGATTAAATCCTTTAACCTGATCACACCTAGCAGTGTGTTATTGTAACCTTTAACAGGGTTGGCTCCTCATAGGGCATCACTTCAGAAGAGTGAATACTTGGTAGCATGTTACTTGTGGTTTTTCCCATATTGGGTTTCCACGTTAAATACTTGTGTCAACTTGTGTGAATGCTTATGGTTTTCTTTACTGTTATGTTTCTACAAGCGAATTTCAATTGATAGTAAACTGTATGATAAAAGTTGTTGGCTTATGCTACTACTGCCGAGTAGATCTGAAATACAGAAAGTTTTTATTTACTACATCTAGACCTGAGAATAACTGATTCCCCCCTCCCCTCTCTATTATTCTAAATTCATTCTAATAGTATTGGTTTAGCATTTAATTTTATAATTAAACTCATACTATAAGATCTATGAAAATTTACCGTGGTATGAATTATGAATATAGTAATATTAAAATTATTATTACTATGTCTTTTGTAAGGAAGTGAAAATTTAGTTGATGGGGGTTTGTTATGATTTTTGTATTATTTTTGTGGTTGTATTTGACCTTTCTTGGTCTCAGTAAGAGGGAGTTGAATCATACAAATCAAAACTTAAACACTTAAAGTTGAACTCGCTAGTTTGCTCGGTAATATTGAATATACTAAATAAACAATTCACCAAATAACTCAATAACATAAGTGAAAATACATTTGATATATGTAAATTAATCATTCAAACTTAACAACATCATATTAATGATGTAAACATCAAATTTAACTCATTGACACTTGATTTAATGTGAAAACCCAATTTAGGAAAAACCTCTGTAAGAATTGTAACCCACAATAAAAATGTACCCTTCTGAAGTACATTCAGTTAAGAACTTATCCTATTAAATATTAAAAGCACATTTTCTATATGTGAAAATGTTAGGGGATTTAACTCATACCTATTAAGATCTTCACCCTATTAGGAGTGGCCTTATTAGAGGTATTTAAACATTCTTTTGGAATATCTCGTAAGTCTAGGTTTTACAAATACGACTGTTAAATCCACTCGGTTAAGAGATTTCTCTAATAAAAAATATTAATAAGAAACAATAAAAATTGATCTATAAATATAAAAACTACCTTTTCTTGTGTCAAATCCTTTATGCTCAATTGAATACTTGAATCACATACTCCATTTATCTCTTTCTTAGATTGTAGATTTTTCAATCTCTATTTCTTTGTTCTACTCGGTAAATGTTGTTCTTCATCTTCTTGTTCTTCTCTATTCAATTCTCCTGTAGCATACACTTTATATAGACATAATTTTCCCTCTTAATCTCCTTAATTTTATTTTCCTTCATTTTTGCTCAATCATTCGGTCATCTTCTTCATATTTCTCAACTTGGTAAACCATTTCACTTTTACCTTGGAACTTGTACTTTTCTTGGAACTTACATAGTTTTGTTTAATCACTTGATCTTCGCCTTAGATCTTCTCATTGGATTTTCTCATTTGTATATCTTATTAAAAACTTCATTTAATTCATTTCCTCATCCAGCTTATCATTGCTTTGCATTAAATTTGATTTTATCATCATTTAATATCATTAATTATTAGTATACTATACTTGGTAAAACTTGCGAGGAAACTCGATAACTATCTTCATTCACTTATCTGTTTCTAACACAACTTCAGTGTTTGATGATCGGTAAGTGTGACTGAATCACATATCATTCTAGTAACTGACTCAGTCGGGCTTGATAGAGTAACTCTTTAGTCATAACTTAGTTCATTGTGATTCCCAACTTGATCACTCCAATGTACCGATTTGATAACGTCAAATATATAGTAGAAAAAAACTATATCATCATTACTTCATCATTTCCTGCTTTGTATTTGCCACCCATTTAACTTCTCCTCTTAAGATATGGTAACATAATAAAAATTAACTAATCAATTGGTTGACATTAATGACAAAACAATAACTGATCTAACCATTTCTAAAATCATGATACTTGGTATCACTCAGTATTCATCACCTCTATCAAATAATCATCAATTAATCAACAATCTCCCTCTTTTCCATTGATGGCAACCACTATAACAGTGTTATAGCAATTGATGATGGCAGCTCACAAATACATAACTATTATATTTGTTTCTACTTTGATATTTTTCATCTCAATCTCCCTCTTAGATAAATCTTTTGTTTTTGTAACTTACATTCTAAGTATTCTTCGTGAGTATATAGTATAAATTCATTCTCTCAATATCAATATCTCCCTTAAGATAAATATCATCAATTCATTCTTCTCCCTCTTTGACAACAATACCAAAAATTCATACTCCAAAATACTTGTTCCAGTAGTGGATTATAACTGACATTTACTCATAAATTATTACATACAAAAATATTTTCACAATTTTCTGGAATCCCCTAAAGTGTGTCATACTAAGATCAATTCAAAAATATATATTCTAATTAAATATATAATTGACGGAGCATGCCTCATTCTCTTTAGTGAAAATTGGATAGGGGAAGAACCACTAATTTACCTCTGAGATACTCAAAAGAATCTTTAGCTACTGGCCTTTTAAAGATATCAGCCAATTGTTCTTTTGAATTCACATATTACAATTTCACATTCTTTTCTTGAACTTGTTCTCTCAAGTAGTGATACTTGATGGAAATGTGCTTTGTCTTTGAATGCATAACATGGTTCTTTGATATATTAATAGGAATTGTATTATCACAAAAAATAGTAACCAAATCTATGATCTCTTCTTTCATACCTTCAAGTAATTACTTAATCCTTACTATATTTGCACAATTCATAGAAGCAACAACATATTCAGCGTCAACATTAGACTGTGAAATACAACTTTGTTTCTTGCTTATCCATGTAACCAATATTTCACCTAGAAATAATGTGCCTCCACTAGTACTTTTTCTATCATCAACATTTCCATCCCAATTTGCATCAATGTATACTTGCAGATCAGAAGTACCTTCTTTTTTGGTATAATAAACCAAATTCTTCTGTGCCTTTTAGGTATATCAAAATTTGTTTTACTATAGACATATTTGTTTCCTTCGGATTAGAAGAAAATCTTGCAATAATTCCAACAATGTGTGCTATATCAATTTTTTTGTATCTGTAGACCTAGAAAGAACTTAATCTCTCCAATCATTAACATCTCATACTCTTTTCTCATTTCATAAGCAAATCCTTTACATAAAGTGTCATTGCCTCCAAAAATAATATCATCAACAAAAATTTCAGCAATTAAGACTTTATTATCACTATCACATTTAAATTAAATATTATTGTTATCATTTGTTCTTTGAAATATTATTTTGATCAAATAAGAGTGCAATCTCTCATATCATGCTTGGCGTACTTCTTTCAATCCATCCAAATCTTTATGTAAGTTACATACCTTTTTCTTGTTTATGTTATCAATAAATCCTTCAGGTTGCTCAATGTATACTTCTTCTTCAAGTATCCCAATAAGAAATGCAGACTTAACATCCATCTGATATACCTTCAAACTTTCATAAATAGTATATGATAGACGTATTCTAACTCCTTCCCCTCTAGGAACAGGTGCAATAGTCTCTTGATAGTCAATTCCTTCTTCTTGTGCATAACCTTTATAAACCAATCTAGCTTTATTTGTGATAACTTCTCCATGCTCATTCAGTTTGTTTACGAAAATCCATATAGTACCAATAATATTTTTTCTTTGGTCCTGGGTACTAATGTCCATGTCTTATTCTTCTCAATTTTATCATACTCTTCTCTCATTTCTTTCATCCAATCTTCATTATCTAGTGCATCCTTAATTTTCTTAGGCTCAAATGTAGATATCAAATATGTATTCTCTTACCTTTATTTTGGACATCATTCCAGCATCCTTATTTACAATAATCTTTCTTGGGGAATGGTGATTTATCACATACTTTTCCAAAATAGGCTCAATAGCTCTCGATTTTTCAATATCAATATTCGGTTTCGGAACTCCTTGTTCATCTTCCTCCTCGGTAGGTGCTCCTAGTAAGGTATCAGGGGCATCATTGTGTATATATACAAACTTCTCATAATATTTAGGTTCCTTCTTATTATCCTCATTATTCCCTTCTGCAAATTCATTAATTCTTACATTTCCACTTTCCACCATTTTGTTAGTAACCTCGTTCAACCATTTGTAAGCATTACTCCTTGTAGAGTATCCTAAGAATATCCCTTCATCTCCTTTTGAATCAAACTTGGCTACTCTAGAATATTTTAGAATATAGCATTTGCTCCCAAAATTTTTAAGGTAACTAACATTAGGTTTGTGATCATACCAAATTTCATAAGGTGTCTTGTTGGTACCTTCTTTATTTGTACTATGTTCAGTGTAAAAACAATAGTACTCATAGATTCCCTCCAGAAGTTCTATGAAACACCTTTTTCAATTATTGGTGTCCTAGCACAATCATCAATAGATTTATTTCTTCTCTTTTCAATCTCATTTTGTTGTGGTGTCCTCGATGCTGACGACTTTCTCTTAATTCCATTCTCATTACAAAATAATGTAAACTCATATAAGAAGTAAAATCAACTCCTCTATCGGATCTCAAAGATTTCAACTGTCTTCCAGTTTCTTTTTTGACTTGGGATTTATACCACTTAAACATTTGAAATGAATTATATTTTTCTTTTAAAAACATTACAAAAATCATTCTTGAATAATCATCCACAAATAAAATTATATATATTTCTCCATAATAGCTTTGAGTCCTCATGGGTCCACATAAATCAGTATGAACTAAATTGAAAATTCCTTGTGTAACATAAGTCTTTCTTTCAAAACTAGATTTAGTCATCTTACCCATCTTGCATTCTCTACACATAGCATTTTTTTTTCAAGTCTTGGTAGTCCTCTGACTCTACTCTTCTTCCTCACTTTGATTAAGTTGTCAAAATTAACATGACAAAGCCTTTTGTTCCATAACCAAACATCTTCAACGTTAGCATATAGGAAAATCTTCATAGAAGTATCGAGATAAAATAGATTACCTTTAGATTGTTTTTCAGTAGCAATTAGATTACTCTTCTCATCAAATACTTTCACCCTTCTATATTGGAATTCCAGTTGGTGACCTGTATTGTTTAGTTGTGCAACACTCAATAGATTATACTTTAATCCTTTAACCTAATAGATATCATCACACCTTGTGTTGTTCAACAAAATTATAGATAATTTTCCTTTCCCAGGATATGGAGCATCATTACCAAATATTACATAACCTCCATCATGATTTTCCAAGGAAATAATCTTAAGTGTGTCACTAGTCATGTGATATGAACAAATACTATCTATAATCCTTTTTTTCTTTCTTACTTAGTGATATTAGGGTTGTAGTTTCTTCTTCATCAGACTCAGCTTTTATAGCAACATAAACAACTTCTTTTTCATCATTACTATCAAAAGAATCATCATCACTCAGTCCTTCATTAGCAATATGAAAATATTTCTTACCTTTATTTTTGTAGTCTTTGTATCTCCTGATTGTGTTTTCTCTTTTGTCCTTATCTTTGTTATCTTTCTTTTCTTCTTTATCTTTCTCTAAATAGTTAGATGCAAAGTGACCAACCTTATCACAATTAAAACATTTTAAGGGTAACTTGCCTTGGTATTTTCCTTTTCCTCTTTTAGCCTTCTAGTCAACAAAGCATCAAATTCTCTTTCATTCTCATCATATTCAATAAATAATTCTTCAAGTCCTTTAGTGAAACTATAAAATTTCTCACTAGCATTGCTCAAATATGCATCTCTAGAAGCAACTTCCCTAGCCTTTCCATTCTTTAAAGTAAACTTAAATGAAGATTAAATATTAAAAGTAGTAGGCATACTACTTTCGAAATTGTTTAACTCAAATCTAGCTAACTTACCAATGTAGGATCAAGTGAAAAATTCATTTGGGTTATAGATCTTATTTCTTGTATAGTAGGAACAAGAATAACATAGCTCGATAGCAAGGTTCTCAACATTTTTCTTGGAATGTCATCCTCTGTTATGATATGTCATGTCCCCATTCTGGCTGACATCATTTAGCGTGCTAGATCAGTCTATCAGAGGCTCTCGTAGACTGGTGGTGACAGGGAGAGAGTCATCTTGATGATTATTTGGAGATTGGATGGTCGTATTTGCTCTTGGAGAGGTGATTCAGAGCTTATTTTTATTATTATGTGTTATGCGGGGCCCACATGTTATAATTTTAAGTTGAGATTGCACTTTTTATTTTATAAAGTTATTTTATTATAAAAGTGCATTATAATGGGATTTTATAATGGATGTTTCTAGAAGTTCTTAGTAACTTCTTAGAAAAGTGAATAAATAGAGGACATGGCCTCTCATTTGAACACACTTGATTTGATGTCTCTACTACATTTTCTCTATGGGAATTTGTGGCACCATCGAGGTCTGCAGATTTCCTATTGATCTTTAGGAACGAAAAACTCCTAAGGGTTTGCATAACTGAGGAAGTGAAAGATCTTCTGAAGGGTTGCACATTGGAAGTGGTATTCAGCCATTTCATGCTGAGCTACATTGAGTTTTCAGACTTTATTGAGGGTTTGATATTTTTGTTGCAAGTAGACTTGTTTTTCATCTACTCATCAAGAGGATCATTTTGGGAGAGCTTTGGAGACAAATCAGTGCATTTATAAGGAGTTATGACAGAGCCTATTATAAAACTAAGACACACATATTTGCTCATATCTATCAACCAGCTGGGAGTCTGACTTCCTGGTTTGGGGAGGATATTCCTCTACCCTAGGCACCTCCATTCTTGCCATTTTCAGCAGTTTACTACCAAAAACAATTTATACCAGGTATTGTACAGTCTGTAAAGGTACGGCTGTACTTGCAGACCGTACAGCTGCTGGTTATAGAATAGTTTGGGGTTGCAGATTGGTTATTCCGTCATCAGCAATTGGTCATCAGCATTTTTAGTCTAGGTTCTTCTATTTTCAATTGTCTTGCTAGATTGATGTCAATTTTGCTATAAGGGTTTGATGTTTATAGTCACAGCTGTATATGTCATTGGTATTTGATGATCATAAGTCATAATTGGTCACTAAATTTGTACCCAGTTGTATTCAGATTTATAAGGGAAGGGTTCTATTGTATTTGCAATAACTAAAGTAGAGTTTCATATGTGCTACGACTTTGTATTCAGTACATTGTAAGGAAAGTTTTTAATTGCACCTAGTTTCATATTGGATGTCAAGATATCTTATAAAAAACTGAATTGCAAATCTATTGTAAGAAATCTATATCGAATGAATACATTGTTAGCACTATCAAGTTGAGTAGATTTGTTCCTACATTCAATCTTCTACTTTCCAGCAGTATAGTTGATTGCATGCCAAGTGTTTGAAAAAATTCCTAATTTCAGCATTGGTAGTTTTAGTGGCCTTTTTAGTAAGGGTTATAGATCTTATCTCTTATATAGTAGGAACAAGAATAACATAGCTTGATATCAAGGTTCTCAACATTTTTCTTGGAACGTCATCCTTTGTTATGATACCACTAGCTCCTATGATAGAATTAATAGTCTCCTTAAGTCTTGTACTATACTGTATTATGTTCTCAAATTCCTTCATCCTCATAGAGTCAAAGTTTTCCACTCAAGCTTTCTACTTTATCATTCTGAACATGTTGATCTCCACCATAGGTGAAGATAAGTTTATCCCATATTTGTTTCTAAGTTTTTCAACCATAAAACTCATCATATTCCTGGTCAATAAGTGTAGAAGATATCTCAATCATAAATTGCATGTGTTCTTGTTTCTTTCTTTTCTCACTAATAGTCATAGGTGTTTTTAGTCAGTGCTACATATTCATTATCAAGAAAGTGAAGTCCATACTCTCCTACTAGAGACACATGCAACCTCATTCTACTTTTCCATTTAGAGAAATGATCCATATTCAACTTTGGTTCATGCCTCTTATACATAGTTAGATCTTGACTCAAGTCCTTTGAAACTTATCATTTTAGATTAATTTAGCTCTAATACCAATTGTTGGCCCCACGGGGGGGGGGGGGGGGGGGGGGGGTGAATTAGAGAAATAAAAACTTAAAACTGAACTCATTCATTCACTCAGTATTACTAAATACAATAAACAACCTGTTATACACTGAATTTGCGCCTCTAATCTCAAGCTCTCTTGGTCTTGATAATCCAGTATAACATGGGAATCATATCAAGGTTGTGGGACCTTATGCTAACCGAGATGAGACCTCCAGGTTCTAGGCTGGTTCTGTTAGAGTAATCTTTAGTAATTACTCTTTAGTGCTTAAGTTAGACTTAGGAAAGTTTCCTTTTCTGAGTTGTTTCCCTTTTAGGGTTTCGGTATCCTTTATAAGGATTGACCGGCTTTCATTTCATAAGAAGATTGTATTATTTTAATCATTGTTAATAGAAGCTTATTTCTGTCACAATGCTTTTTCAGTCTCTGGCCTATCGGCCACCCTAGCTTTCTCTTTCTGTCTTTATTCTATTTGTAATAGCTATGCATGCAGGTGTTCTTGGGTAGATTGATATTCATCAATCATAACATGGTATTAGAGCTCTCCTGCATCCGGCTATTCGTTCTCTGTTGAAGCAGCGAGGGTTTGAAGCTTTTAGAAGCTTTTTCGGCTTTTGTCTCTAGTTCTGGGGGGTCTGTAATTTTCGGACCTGTTTGAGCCAAAACGGACTCCACCATTGCGTCCAGAAGACCCGGGAGAGTTGAAATCATATAAAATTTTGACCATTTTGGCTACAGGGGCCTCTAGGGAATTTTTTCGGGCCTTCAATGGCCGTACGGGCTCATTTTTAAAAAAAAAATTAAAAAAAAACATTTTTTAAATGTTTTTATGCATTTTTTTACACAGACTTTGGTTTTTGTGGGGCGCCGCCACCACCGGTTGCGGGTTTTACCGGCAGCGGCCCCACCGCCGGCCCGCTCTGTCGGCCTCTTCCTTCCGCGGCCCGCACCGCTCATTACATAGCGGCCCCACCGCCTGTTATCACCGCCACCGCCGTCTTCTCCCCGACGCCCGGCGCCCTGCGGCCCCCGCCGCCCATTCTCTGCGCTCAGCCCGGTCCCGCCACCACAGCGCCACTCGGGGTGGGTACAGCCCCAGTGGGCCCTCTCTTACTGCGCGTGGTCACATGAGTGACCAGGGGCTGTGGCCCAGCCCCCGGAGCGCGCCATGTGCCCGGGGGCTTATTTTTTTAGCCCCTGGGGCCATTTGTAAGCCTTTTAGGGCATTTTGGGGGTACCTAGACATTTTTCTCTCTATAGGGAGCATACGGGGGTATTTTTGCGACTTCCATATACCGTCGAAAAGCTCTTTCCGAGCACTTTCTGATGGTGGAGGTTGCGATTTTGGGTTCCACTGTTTTGATAGTGATTTTTTCTGTTGAAGTCCGATGTCTTGTTTTGCCTTCCGGGAGTCATATCTGGCTCATCCGGACTCCTTTTTCGGCAAACAAGATATCGTCAGAAAGATGATTCTATGTACTATTCAGTGGCTGAGGTATTTCTTCCAGATTCTGCTCTGGGTTTTCACTCCTCTGAGTTATGTAGTTTATGCCCTCTAGTTGTGTGCTTGGTTCTACAGGTCTGGGGATCTCTTCCTCTGAGTTCATAGTTCACTCTACTTTATGACATCTGAGCTTGCATGCTCTTTCTGATGTATCTTTGTTCTGTAAACGCACTGAGATAAAGTGCCTTCTTCTGCTTTTTTGGGATCTTGCACACCTGGTTCAGTCTTAGTACTCGCACTCTGTTATAAAGTGTCATTGGGGGATTATGATGCATATGCCTTAGGCGCATCCACTCTTGTCAAGTGAGCGTACCTTCCATGACATTAGCCCATGTAGAATGTGTCTATGACACCACCCTTTATCCTGTGTTTGTACCTCTGTTGCACTTGGTGTTCCTGGTTCTTCTTCTGCAGTTGTTTCTGGCATCGCATTTCAGTGTTCCTGTCACCTCTCCCAGCTCAGCATTATGGGGGGGTTCTCCTGTTGGTTCTATTGCTTCCTTGGTTTGGTTGAGTGATCTACGTATTCAGTTCTTGTTCCTATGTACTAGGCGGATGCAGTGGCTAGGCACCTATGCATTTCGGT
>MU224968.1:1851292-1863410 GCA_018584345.1 Thuja plicata
ATTATTAATAATGATTAGTTATGAAATAATGAAACAAGATAGTAACTTGATAGTAATGTTAAGGGTTGGTTCATGTTTATGGGTTAATGAAGTACCTAGCATAATGTCTACCTTATTAATACTAATCGCTTACCTAAATGTTTAGAGGAAAGTGGTACAAAGGATAATGGATATTTATAAAATCAATATGATCTAATGGCATCAATTGATAAAAGGAATAATGATGTTAGACGATTAACTTATGTTTAATGAAAGAAACAAGTTAGCGAAATTTACCTTGGTGCATTAAAATTAATGTAGATCTTTTAAGCTCATAATTAAATGGATATCTTATGCATGTAAATAGTTTAGATAATGTTGCTTTAATAGCGACGTTAGGGAACCTGTGAGGACTTAAGTTGAATTAATCTTGCATTCAAGTTGTAGAAAAGTATTTTTTTTATTTTAGAAATATGAAGTACAATGTTGAATATTATTCTAGTTAAACAAAAAAAGAAGATATTACTTACATCTTATAGATATTTAATGTATTGTCCTCTCGGGTTGCCTGGCGGTGCATTACAGAGAGGGGAGATAGTAGTCAGACCCAAAACCCTGCCCTAAGCCTATTGTCCTATGAATAGATGAGTATCAGTTAGATTACCCTATCTGAATTCATTTAGTTGACATGAGTTCATGGATCCCATCCTTGAGTGTGTTTGAGTTTGGTTTTGTTCATTTCAGCTGAGTCTGTTGATATTGTGTGAAATATCATGTGAATTATTGAAATGAGTATTGTTGGAATTAAATATTAAATATAGGTTATTTAATTAATTAAAATGAATTGAATGTCTTTGTTTAATTGAGAAAATTAATTAAAGTTCAAATATTGAATATTTGGATTTAATTAAATATTTAATTTGAAATTAAAGTTATTTTAGCTTTTATTCTTTATTAAATAATTAAATATTTGAGTGCATGGATAAAATTGTGCTTTAAATATTTAATATATTTAATCTGTTATTTAATTAATTACTTGTTCATTGTAATTATTGAAATTAGAATTTAAATTCAAAATGCAAGTTGTTTTAAAAAGTCAAATTTGAGTTGCACAATTAAAGGGATATTTTAAATTAATAATTATTAATTTCTTTCAATTTTCAAAGTGGATTTCACTAGGTTTAGTGGAGTCTCTATTTTGGGATTGCTTTGAAAGGAGGAGTTGATTCTCTTTAGGGGAGTTCTCTTCTCATTCTATAATAACACATTTTTGGGAGAGGGTTAAAGGTTTTGAGGAGAAATTTTGTCAGGAGATTTTTGTGTTCTTTCTATTTTGTGATTTTGTTGTTGTTGGAGGCTTGGAGGAATTGAGGAGATCCTTGCTTTGGAGGCTTTGTAATTCAAGATCTACAGTCAAATTCAAATTTGGAGGGCTTCAAGATTCTTCATTTCTCAAAGGGCTTCATTGTCAAATTTGTGGTAGAATTTGAGGTAGAGTTTGGAAAAACCTTTGTTAATTTTAATTTTTTTTTTAAATTGTCTTCCTTGGTGTTTGATAATTTCATTATCCTTAATAGGAACTATTTGGCGTGTTTTTTATATTGGGTGTTGTTTAAAACCCTAGATCTATTATTTATAGAGAAATATGTAACTTGGCATACTAGGGTTATGTTGTTAAAATTTAATGGAAAAATACCTTATGAAAGTCCCTAAAATTAGATAAATTATACATGCCTATAGTAGAGACTATAAAGGAAAGAAAAACATTTGATCTCAAAATATCTTAGAAAAATTAAACAGATTCTAAAAAATTACTTCTCTCAAAAAATACAGAGAGAAAAATTATTCACCAGTAGGAGAAATAAATCTTTCGAGAAAGAGACAAAATTGGGAAAAAAAAAAACAAGGAAAGAATCTTTATTGATTTCCATTTTCGGAACTTTTAATCAAAATAACAACAAAGTTGCTTTAGGAAAAAGTGCTTGTAAATAAATTTTGTTTGAAAAAAAAATACAAAGTGATAGGTTGGAGGTGGGGGCCACCAAACCCCCCACCTCCCTTGGCCTGCGTGGCAGCCAAGATTGTCGGCACGACATCCCGCAGTCGGCCATAACAGGCCCCGTGGCTCCTTACGTAAAGGAAGGGAAGCTGACGGGTAAAGAAAAAGAGAAGGGTGGGGTGGGGACCACGCCCCCCTCCCCCCTCCCGCACGATATTGTTTAATTTTTATAAAATTTTAAATATTTTTTTAGTTTTGTTTAAATAATTTTTTAAAATTTTTGTGTTAATTTATATTTACTAAAGTTTAGTTTATTAAATGTTTTATTTAAAAGTTTTAAATTATGTGTTTAGTAATATTATACGTTTTAATTTAAAAGTATTTTTATTAAAAGTGTTTTATAATTAGTTTTTTAGTTATTAAAATGTAGTTTTATTTTTTTATTGTATGATGGTTAATATGACATTAGTAAATGTTATTATTTTGGTATTAATTTTTAAATAGTACTTTTCATACTATTGTAGTTATAGTTGGGGTTTTAGTAATTATTTAATAAGTTTTTTTTTTATATATGTTGGATTTTCTAAATTAACATATAGGAGTATTATTTGCATTTTCGTTGGAAAAATTAATTATAGTTTATTAGTAATTTTAATAGATAAACTAATTTGCATAATTGGGTTATTATAAATGTGTTTATCACTATGTTATCACTAGTTTTCGTATAGTTCTTTCTGAAAGTGCATTTATTACATGTCTTGTTGTAATTTTAAGTGATTATTGAAATGATATGTATTCCTTTCTTGTATGGAACGTTATCATTTTTGGGTATCTGTCAGGATTAGATGACCTTCAAGATGTAAAACCAAAGTTTTGGGGTTTTGGTTTTGTTATGGTATCTTGTGTGATTGTCAGTGCGTATTTCTTATGATATCATTTTGGTTTGATTGTCCCTATCCAAACTGATTGGTTTGAGTTCTCCTTTATGATTTTGTGAGGAAACTGTTAGTTGTTATGGTTACTTGAGAACCTATGTGTTCCTGTATATGCATGAAGCAGTTTGTAATTTTTATAGTACCTTCATGATTTTATTATAAGCCTAGGTATGTTAACAATGTGTATAGAGGGGAAGTGGCTTGCAGTGGGTCAAGGGCTATAAGTGGCTACTAGGGTAACTCATTGGAAAGTTACATAATAAGTGAAAATATGAAACATTAAAAGTGTTTTAAAATGAACTAATAAGATGTCTGAGGCTCTAACCATGCCTTGAGTTTTATTACATGCTACGATGGGAGTTAGGATCCTTGTCTTCATGAAAGGATTACTGAGCCACATAGAGTCACTTGGATGCCAGGGTCCAAGAGGGACTACTAGGGTTACCTTCAAGGGTAGACTTATGTGATGAAACTTCTTTTATCCAACTTAGGCTATCCCACGTGCCTTGGTTACCTCTGGTATGGTGTAGATTTCTTTGTTGTGGTTTAGAGAGCTTCTAGGATCTTCCTATGAATTTATGTATGATAACTTGTATACCTTTGATGATTGCCTTCATGTTGTATACCCATGTGAGTGGCCCACTTACTATCTCCTGAGAATGGTGGGAGTGGACCATTGGTTCCTTGTGGATTGCTAGTAGTGAATCTTATTACCATTGAGATCCAACAATTCTTCTTCATGCTTGGATCATCCTTGATGTAGTTCTACTGTCTTACTATTCAGGAGAATTTTTTAATTTCAGGAGTTGTATACTTGTACCATATGTGGATATTGGTTGACATCCTTTCAGAGGATGTATTGTATTGTATTTTTATGTATTATTGCATACCCTGTGACTTGTGCAGTGGATGCTAATTGATGTATGTATACCTTGGGTATCAAATGTAAATGTGGTATTAGATTATGAGATGTATATTGGATTGATTTGATGTATCCTTTATGTTAGTTCTTTATAGGTTTTATTCATAGATTATTTTTTCTTAAGTAATTCAACGTCAAGGAACCCTTGAGAATCATTATCTTTTTGAGTTGTACTTATGTGTTTGTCATGTACTTCATTGTATTGCTTCCACATTGTTAGAATTATTGTTTATAAACATTTAAGAAAAAAAATTATCATGTTAACTTAGTGTCATGTTTAGGTTAGTTCTCCTGGGTTCCTTGGCGGGGTATTACAATATGTGTAAATTAATCATTCAAACTGAGCAGCATCATATTTACCAAGTAAACATCAGATTTAACTCATTGACACCAGATTTAACAAGGAAACCCAATTTTGGGAAAACCTCTAGGGGAGTTGTAACCCACAATAAAATTGTACCCTTCTAAATTATGCTTGGTTAAGAACTTATCATGTTAAACATTACAAACACATTTTCTAAATGTGACCCTTTTAGGGGATTTACCTCACATTTGTTAAGACCTTCACCCTGTTAGGAGTGGCTTTGTTAGCGGTCTTTAAAAAATATTTTGGAATGTTAGCTAAGTCTAGGTTTTACAAATAGGATTGTTAAATTAACTCTCTTAAGAGATTTCTCTTTTACAAATATTAATAAGAAACAATAAACTTTGATCTACAAATATAGAAACTACATTTTCTTTCGTCAGATCCTTTATACTCAATTTAATATTGGCATCACATACTCCATTTATCTCTTTCTTAGACTATAGGTTCTTCAATCTCTATTTATT
This sequence comes from Thuja plicata, assembly GCA_018584345.1. NCBI lineage: Eukaryota > Viridiplantae > Streptophyta > Pinopsida > Cupressales > Cupressaceae > Thuja > Thuja plicata. Next base: position 1,855,959 of record MU224968.1, read on the forward strand.
TGTTTTGCTTGGTAAATGTTGGTCTTTGGCTTCTTCTTATTCTCTGTTCAAATCACTAGAAGCATACACTCTATGTATTAATAATCCTTTATATAGACATACTTTTTCCTCTTAATCTTGTTAATTTGATTTTCCTTCATTAGCGCTCAGTCGTTCGATCATCTTCTTCATATTTCTCAACTCGGTAAACCATTTCACTTTTACCTCAGAACTAGTACTTTTCTTGGATTTTCTCATTGAATTTTCTCATTCGTAGACCTTATAAAAACACTTCATTTAATTAATTTACTCTTCTAGATCATCATTGATTCACATTAAATCTAATTTTATCATCATTTAATATCATTAATTATTAGTATACTATACTTGGAAAAACTTGTTTTGGAAGTCGGTAACTGACTTCTTTCACTGCTTGGTGTCTAACTCAAATTTTGTGCTCTGTGCTTGGTAGCTGTGACCGACCCACATAACATTCTACCAACTGACTCAGTCTAGCTTGGTAAAGGAAATATTTCTGTCATAACTTAATTCATTTTAGTTCCCAACTTGATCACTCAAATGCATTGATTTGATAACATCATATATATATTAGAAAACAACTATATCTTCATTACTTCATCATTGTATGATCTATATTTTTCACCCATTTAACTTCTCCTCTTAAGATCTGGTAAAACAATAACTCATCTAACCATTTCTACCATCATGGTACTCAGTATCACTCGGTCTTCATCATCTCCATCAGATATTCATTAGTTAATCAACAATATTATCGTACTTAATCATGGATGATGTTATATATTGTTCTTCTATTATGTTTGGGCATATTTAAGAAGTGAATATGCTTGGGGTATATTGATGGTTTGGTTTTAATTATGTGGTTGACTTGTTTGGTTATATAGACTTGGTTTTATTATTTATTTGGTAAATATGTTTTGTTTGGGGTTGGTTTTAGTCCATGCATATTAGAGGCTCAAGGTATTGTTATATTTCCACTTTTTATATCGTTAATAGATGATTTTATGTAATATTCTCATGGTAATTTATTCCTAATATTAGCTTGATGTTTTCATGTAATAGATGTTGCATGAGGGTCCTAGTAGTGTTTCTTGGCATCTTATTGTTGGAATCAGTTTAATGTTGAATTGTTGATGAGTTTGGATCTCTTGATCTAATATGTTTTTAGGTGACCATGATTTTATTGTATTATGATTTATTGGTTCTCTTGGAACTTAAATATGTATTTTATGGATCAAGGAGATCTTATGTATCTAATTTGTTGGAATGGATATAAAAGAGGACTTATACATCAGCTCTTTTGTACCTCAATTATAGTGATGTTTTGAAACCTAGACAGTTCCTATGTGTGGGGCCTCACCCTGACCCATCATAGCTTTACTACTCGATAACACTTTGATACTTTATGTTTTTATACACTGATACACTTTTTGATTATCCTGATAGAAAATCGAGATATTATGTTATGATGATGATTATATTGTATGGATTACATTTTGATATGGATTAGACCTAGAACATGTGGTTGATTTTGATTATATATGTTTAGATAAGTGAATTGATGAGAAGATCGAATCATGATTAGAATTGATTATTTCATGGATATTGTGTCATGATGATTATGGAATTATTATGTTTTAAACATTTCTGTATGAAAATTGCAATTAGGAATTTAATTTTGTTTATTGATTAATGTTTCTAATTAAGAATTAAAAATGTATATTGCATGTGATTTTATTATCTTGGACTACTGATGCTCGAGTTTAGTGTGCAGGAAAGAGAACCATTGAATTATTCAGAGAATCGGGGCTAAACACGTGAATTGAGTAAGCCAAGGTTTAATCCAATAAGGGGTTGAAACCTCATTGTGATGTGATCTTTGTTGTAAACATAATCTGAATTTGTGTTAATATTTTAAATTCATGTTGTTGTTTGGACATGTCATTGTGAATGTGATGTGTATTTTTTTTGTCACTTGACACTTGTATTATCCATGTGGATGGTGAAATGTCAAATTAGGGCTTGGGAAAGAATCACCAAATATTTTAGGATGTTACATTAATCCCACTTGCATATGGATGTCTTGTAGGGATCACATCAACTTGGAACTCGGATTTGAACTTTAGGGGTACTTTGGAGGGGTCAAAAGTGAAACTAGAGTGTATTTTTGGCCTAAATTAGTTAACCCTAAGGGGGTACCTTGGGTTGGGAGCTATTTTTTACCTATGATAAATCCTAGATCACCATTATGGTCCTCCAAAATGCCTACTTTTAAAAAGTGGCGAAAATGAAAATGACCTCATGCATCTAACTTGTCCCACACTCCTTGCTAAACTCTCAATTAAGAGGGGAGACAAGAGGTAAGACAAAAGGAATAGAGGGCATGTCTCATTAATTTCTAGGTCTTTAGTACACTTCTATGGGTCTTTTTAGGGGGTTTGAAGAAACTTTGGGCGTATTCACCCACTCTCTAATTTTAGAGACAATTAGGGTTGGAGGAAGGAAAAAGTAAAGGATAAGGGCTTCATCTCAATTAGATTCTTACCATTTTTCTTGGACCAAGGTTGGTGCATTCTTTCCATGGAGAAATACTCTTGCATTTTATATTTGTATGTTATTATTTTATGAATATGTAAATCTTGTATGGTGTTCATATATGTAAATCTTGTATAGTGTTGTTGTATGTAGATTTTGTTATGTGTTGGGTTGGGAATGCATTTGAATTTTGTTTCATTTCTTGTTCTCTTAGATTGGGAGTGTTGTTCATGGGATTTTAAGGCATTACTCACCTTTTGGAAGGGAAGAAGTGGCCTTGGGTGAAGGGGTTAGTTGGGCTCTCCATTGTAGTGAGAGTCTCTTCTCTTGGACAAGAGGAATAATTTCATGGAGTATGGGCTCCATGAAGCCATGTTGTAAATATTATTTTTGGTATATAAATGACCAAATGTGTATATGGAAGGAATGTCAATGTAGCCTTGGAAAGGCATAGAAAAAATCTTGTTGAGGAATTTCAAAATGCAATGGAATTCTCCTCCTTGGAAAATCCCACCTTCACCCTACTTCAATGGGTCTGGAAAACTCATTTGTGAAGTCTTGGTTGGGAGTTAATTGTTGTATTGTGCATATATGTTAGTTGTGAGAATTGGGATGTGTTATCTTGTTTAGCCTTGGTTCTCCAAGCTTGGGGGTGGTATCCTTGAGACCTTGGTTGGGAGGTGAGCTTTCCATGGTTCCCCCCATGTATTTGCAGGTTTTGAAGTCAAGTTGGATGTGAAAAAGCTTGGGAGAAGTCTTTCTTTTGGTGTTGTTGTGAGAGAGCAACTTTAATGTTGCATGATTACTCCTTGTATTGAGGTTCATTTTTGTTAAGTGTTGTAATGTCCATTTTGTAAGCTTTGTGAAGCAAGATGTAAAAAAGATCTTATTCATTATGTAATAGTTTTCATAGCATGAGCAATCTTGTAGATTTAGAAATCTTGTAATCTCTATAATGTATTTGATTTCAAGTTAAAAACACTTCATTATTCCTTCGGAAAAATCTGAATTTTATTCCAATTAAATCAATACTCTACCTTAAAATTTTCATTGAAACCCCAATCCTTGGGAAAGAAAGATAAGCTTGCTAACTATAGTAAACCAAAGAAATTAGTATATTAATGTAAAACAATCACCTAATATTAATAATCAAATTTTAGTTGCATAGTGTATGGCACAAATAAAATAATCAAATACATACATGTATCTACTTCAACAAGAAAATCAATAATATCAATGTGTTAGAAACTATAACCAAATTTTACCATGACATTTTCTAGAATGTAGAGAAAAAATGCTCTCTGAAAAATGTATGGGGAGGGATTTAATTCCCCACTTTACACAAAGAATATTCTCTATATATTCCTCTTACTAAACCCCTTCTTAATTACCCCTCTAATTACCCTCTTTTAGTACTAATACATAAGCTTTATATTTTAGGGAGGCACCCATCCCCGTGGACCCCACACACTTAAGTTATAAGTATGGAAAGGAAACTAAAAAAAATAATAAATGAAATAAACCTAAAGTTACACTCACCATGCAAATTTTAAGGGAGACCGAAATGGCTTAAATACTTGTCCCAAGACAAGTCTCCTCCCACCCCATATGTACTTGGGCTGTCTTGGGGATCTCAACATATCCCTTGGGTACTATACCACTACATTCCCTTTACCTTTCAAAATTTCTAGTCGACTTTCCTTAAAACAAATTCTATGCATTGAAAGGGGAAACCATGATGTGGTCCCCACCTTTCCTTAAATCATGTGCTGCCTTTTCAAAAGGCTTTCCTCCTTAAATTTCGCATGCCTTGGTTGAAAAGGCTTTTCTGCATGAAAACCCACGTAGCCTTTAGTAGTTGGGTCCACCCTAGACCCCACCCACTTGGCAAAATGTGCCTTGGGATTAGGGGTGATGGGTGATGGGGTAGGGTAGGTGAGCTAGTAAGTAGGGTTAGTTAGGTTGTTGAGTAGGATTAGTATTAATAGATTCTTGTTAGTATGTTAAAATGTATTTAGTAATTATTTAGGTTGTATCAAATTTTTTTAAATAATAGTTTATTTTTATCCTATGACTAACTATTTGCAATGGATCACTAATTTTAGTAAGTTAGTTTAGTATAAGATAGTTTAAGTTAGATAAAAAGGTTTATCACATTTTTGTTTAGTTTTAAATTATGTAGTTCATTTATAGATATTTATTAATTAATGATGCAGTTAATTACTAGATTTATAACTTTAGCTTTTATGTAAAATGCAAAGTTAATGGTTAATTTTATTTTCAGTATGTTAATCAAAATATATTGCTCTTGGGTTCAAAAGGGGTAGAGGTTAATTTAATCGGGGTTTATTGGAGGTTAATTGGATTTTCTATTAGAGGTTTAATGGGTTATAGTCGCATGTGCAATTTTGGTTAGGGGGGTGAATTTAATTAAGTATTATACTAGTAAGTTAGGAAAATTGGTTAGATTTTGATTATTAGATTTTGGATTATTAGATTTTAATTAGTAGTTTATTTATTATAGTGAAATTTTTATTATATTTCAATGGTAAATGGTTCATGTATGTTGTTTAAAAAGAGAGTAGAATTTAACTAGCCCTTATATTAGCGGATATTTTAATATATATGTCTAAGTGGGTCCAAGGGTAGTTAAGTAAGGTAATACATATTAATTCTTGAGATTAACTTAGTTCTCTTTTAATAGTTAACTTATGTGTGTGAAATAGTTATATCGGGGTAATTTATACCTGTTAGTAGTTAATGTCAAAAAGGAATTTGTATTAGATTTAAATGGTTTAGTTGTAATCAAGGTTAAGAGTTAAAATAATTACTAGGTCAACCTAATCCAACAAATGATTTTATCAACTAAATTACCATCATAATTCTACACGTGGATAAACATAAAACCATAGTTAATTCAATCTAACCCGAGGGTTCATGTGGCCCATACAACAAGTTGATGCTCCAACTCTGCATCTGGATGTGGCATAACCCTAATTCAACCTATGAATATACCTTGCAACTTGAAGGCTAACCTCACCATGTAATCACATTTCCTCAACTCATCCATTGTTAGTTGTAGGTACTTGTGTTTTAAAAAAAAAAATTAGTCTGTGTGTTTTTCCCTAGTTTTGGGCATGACATTTTGGTATCAGAGTCATGTTTTGACACTAGGAACCTAACCCATTACGTTTCAACTCATTCAAACTTAAATTATTGTGTAGGATGTCTGTCATCACCAGAGCTAACCGATGAGGCAGGGGTCATAGAGCTCCCCATGGTGGGATGGGACAGGAGGATCCACCATGTTGCAGGTCAAAAAGCTGTTGATTAAATTTTTCTTAAAGTAGAATGTAAAGTGTCGGGTTGCCTATTGAATCTTGAACCTTGAACTCGGTAGTTCAAAGTTCAAAGTTCAATTTCCAATTTCCTGTTGTGCAAGTATGCGCTCGTCTTTTCAGTTGGTAAGTTTTTTAACCCTCGTCATATGTGTAACGTGATATTGAATATTGAACCTTGAGATCAATATTTCAAAGTTCAAGTTTCAATATTTTAAAAGACATCGTGCAAGTTCAAAGTTCAATATTTCAAAAGACATCGTGCAAGTTCAAAGTTTGTAGATCCAATAGACTACCATTCCAGAAGTTCAGTTTGACAGCTTGAAAATTCTTATTTGGCACTTTCATGACATGTGACATCAACTATGAGACCATTAATAATAAAATGGAAATCTCTTTCATATCATGTTCTATTCTTGAAATAGTAATATATGCAATTGTCAAATTCCTCTGCAAACCTGAATTTGCTAATGACAGAAAAATAGTCATGTTATGGGGGACATAAATTTTAACTCCACCGTTGGATCGGGTCAAATTTTAGATATGTGTTATAAAACCTATTTTTATAAATTATCACCAGAGCGATTTCCAAAATTATATCTGGTTGGAAATATATAAATAACAAAATGAAGGTCTATAAAAATAGACACATTTCCAGATTTTCTGATGATAGACAATTTAGTCTTAGTGCGGGGGTCATAAATTTTCAGTCCACCATTGGATTTATCTGATTTGTAAATATGTTGTTAGAAATCAGGTCTTATAACTCTCCACCGGAGCGATTAGAAAAATATGGTTGCTTTCAAAAGTTATGAATGACTGTGTACAGGCCTATCAAGAAGACCAGCAACCTCTTATTTTGACAAAAGATATGTTGGAGTTGTCAACTCCATTTCAATGGGAACAAAATTCAGAGGAGAAAATGAAGTTATTTGCCTATGGTGTATAATAATCTAGGTGGCAGAAATCCTATGTGGATTATTTCTATTTTTACATGATACAAAGTATTGTTTAAATGAAGCGTGCCACATGTGAAACACCTATGCATGCCAGCCCAGATGTTTAATTAAATATCATTTAACATTTCTAGAGATAATAAAGTAATGTTTGGTTTTCATAACCAAATATTGTAAGGGGATTTATAAGAGTTTTATTAAAACTTTAGAAAGTATTCAGTTTTCAAGAATCAGTTACAGGAACTGAAACAAAACCATCCAAGACATTATTTATTGTAAAACCTTGGATGTAAACGAGGGTTCTTCTTCTACTTTTTTGGGAGTCTTTTGGCTACAAGAGGGGAAGGAGAACACATTTTTCTGGATAGACTGTAATAGAGGGAGGGAGGAATTAGTTTATTTTTCTACTACTTGATTGTACAATGGTAATCTATCCAACTGTTAGTATTATTTGTTCTTCATGCTGGGCATTCTTGAGTCATTTTTCTTATCTCTTTTCTAAGGACAAATCTGTTTACTAACAGATTTTTGGCGACTGTACTAGGGACCGGAAGCAAAGATTAGTTTTGAATAATTTTTTCTTCAGTTATTTATATATATATATA
>MU224968.1:1863460-1878531 GCA_018584345.1 Thuja plicata
ATATATATGCAGGAGGTTGGTGACTCTGATAAAGTGGTGACTCTGTTGTTTCTCAATGAAAAATCCAAAAGAGTTGTAAGAATGGGAAAAAGACCAAGCCCCATTATCCTGAAGATTCTTTGGATGAATGATAAGGTTTTACAAGATTTCTGGGAACACTATAAGCAAAGTATTTCAAAGGCTGTGAAGTTGAAGATAAGCCTTGAAGATTACCATAACTCTGCCTTATTGTGGATGAGTTTGTGTCACATATTTCACAAGCTCAAATATTTGGAGGCATGCAAGAGAAAATTATAGCAACTTGAAAATGAACTGGAGGTTGTGGGGGAAGAAGTTCCAGTGATTTGATCTAATTATATCTCTTGTAACTACTCAGTTATGAGTGAACAAGAAATCAAATCAAGGGATCAGCCTTGAAAGAGACCTACTGCTGATGAGATAAATTCTGAGAAAGATTCGATGCTCCAACATTTGTGGAATGCCTTCAAAGGGAGCATTAGTAAAGATGAAAGGGATAAGTTAAATCCTGCTGAAGATCGGCAATCTACCTTATTATTAGAATGTGTGCATAAAAGATATAATGATCTCAAGAATTTTGATTAAGGAATTCCAGCTGCTATAGAGATATCAAGAGAAGAATTAGAGATTAAAGACCCCTTGTTCTCCAATCCCTTAGTCTCTAAAGATCAAGATGTTTTAGCAACAATGGCAGAATCATCGACGCTTTGGAGTTCTAATTAGAGCAAAAGGGAAATCAACAAAAATTTGGGTAGGAAGAGCTGCATGTAAGAGAGGGGTTGTTGGTAATTGATGATAAAGAGGTTAATACTTTTGATTTCCAATCTTTATTCTCACTTGAGGAAGATTTTAATTCCATTCTGTTGGTAAACAAATTGTTCTTTTGAATGTAACTCTAAAATACCCAAAAATGCTTAAGAATAATTGAATACAACAGTTGGGAAATAGTTATTTGAAAACCTATTTTCCCTCTGAATTTGAAGGTACAACTCCCTTATATGAATGATCTACAATGGATATCGATCTTTCCTAATCTAACAGGGGTATGCTCTTAACTTGAGAGCAGGAGAGGTAAACCAAGCTAAACCTAGATAGGAAATAGCTCAGGCGCAGTAAATCCAACTCTAAATCTAGCCAATTCTTAGATCTCATTAATCAGACTAACTCCCAAAATTGGTAATACATGAATGATTACTAAAAATGCAGATGCAAGACTGAAGATTAACAATGCAATGATAATGAATAGATCTATATTGCAGGAACATTCCCAAAACTTAGGATAGCAACTGATTTTCCCCTTAATTAGTTGTATCAAATCAGAATAGAGAATTCTGGTTTGAATAGAGATTGCAAATATAACTCAAAATAAATGTTTGAATTCAACAGAAAGATAAATTAAATGCAATGGCATAGTTTAAGAAATGGCATTCAGACATACACAATTGACTCAGCAAAATGCTATCTTTCACACCAAAATTTAGCCAACCTTTGTATTGATTTTGGAAATAATACATATAGAGTTCCAAAGTGGACCGTTACAAAAAGGGGTAACCAAAATAGTTCAAATTCCCCAACCAAAAATGATAACCAAAGGTTTATCCATTACGAAACTAACAAAAATAGTACAAGGGGGAATATATCTAAGATTCTGTTTCCTTCCCCTTGTCTAATTTGTCCCTATAGGCTGTTATAGCCGTGATGACTTGGATGAGCTCTTCATGCTTGCTAACATGGAAATTGGTGTAATGGACGAGCCATCTGGAATGTTCTTTGGCTAGAGTTTTGATCACATCTGTCTGATCTTTCAGTTCCTCCATAGCCCAAAAAATGCATCCACTCAATTGCTGGAGCTCTAACACTTTGTCTAAATGAGAAGAAGACTGCTCCAATAAATTATGTAGATAATTTTTGAATGACTTATGCATATTAACTACTCTAATCATTTCTTTTCCTTGACCAGTGGTTTGTGATTCTGCATGAAGTCCTAAGAGGAGTTTAAAATCTTTACTTTGTTCTTCTTGGACCTTAACATCTGTTTGTTGTAACCCCGCCTCAGCCTGAATGATCATCTCAATATTTAACTCTAGACTTTGGATCCATTCGACCAAAGGATCATCTCCCTTCTATATAATCTTAGCCTTTAGGGCCTCCTTAGTCTTCATATTCACTGCCACATGCAACATAACTATGCATTCCTGGCACCTTACACTTTCTGCCGTGAGACTTTGTAAATTCTTACCAATGTTGTTCCTCTCTTTTTCCAACCTTAGAAGAGTATTACCTAGCTGCTCAATAATTTCTAGGCCTTTGGACTCAAGCCTCTCAATCCACCATTTACCAATCTACCCATAATGTCGATCCTCTTGCAACTTAGGAAGAATGGCTTGGTTCTCCACAGCACTAGGACCAAAGGTGGTTTGGGTGCTAGGGGCACTTACAATAGGGGTGAGGAGCTATCTGATGAAGTTGGTTAGTTGAGCCACTTCTGTCTTAAGCTAAAATTTGAGTGTCTTGAGATCTTTGAGCTCTTCCTCTATCACCACATTAGTGGATTTCCACCAGTCCACCTCGGTATCATGGCGAGCCAATCCCATATCAAATGATTGCAACTGAAATTCTGAGGTCATCATATCTTTGAATTTTCCCTCCTTAGTGGGCTTAGCTACTTCCATGGTGATTCCTATTCAAAATCTTCAATTGATTTTATACTTTTTGAATTCTTACTGTTTAACAGCTAACTTCCCGCACCACACGAATAAAAAGACCTCTACATTAGTGAAGGAGTCTATTAAGAAGTAAAACAAATTTATTTGAATTAATTACTTTGCTCTTACATGCCATTAGGAAACATATTTTCACTTTAGTAACCATAATGGTAACTTTCCCAAAGCGGTGAAAAATTACTTTTTCGCTTGTCCTTTGGATGGAGAAATTCTTTTGCAATGCTCTCTGTTTGAAAATATGCCAAAGGAGAAATCTAGCCTATAGGGGTGTCAAAATGATATGTGATGATTTCATCGGCCTTATTTATATGCTGGCTTCCTTATGAGATAAATTTTTCATCAAAAATCCTTCATGTTGATAGTCTGGCAGAAAATGCACTCCGCGAGTCGAAACCCGCCTATTGGAGTAGCGAAGAAGTAATTTTCTCCTTTTTAACCTATAAGCTTACACCTTGAATCCTTCCTTCCTTAATCATTTCTTTCATTTCTTTAAAATATAAATCCTCATTCCTGAAGCTTTCTTGTTCCCAACTTTCTCATTTTCAACCTTCACTTGCCTCTGATACGCTTAAGTCTGTCGATTACAGAAAACACACACTGCAGGTGACTTTCCGCCATGGAGAAGCTAAAATTTGATTTCCCACCAATACTATAAAATGAAGAAATGTGGTAAAATATTTCAACTGTATATAAGACTAAAGTTAGAATCTTTCAAATTGTGGCCTTTACTGGATTGGGAGCTTAACCTACCCAATAAAATCATGATCTTAGGCACAAATTCCCCCCAGCTCATGAAGGATAAGTCAAATTTGGAAAATCTGATAAAAGCCTCCTATCCTAAAGGGATGTCTAGATTTAGACTCATGACTCACATGAAGCTTCCAAAACTACTACTACACATTAAACATCCACTTTTGTCTTAAGGTATGCAGACCAATAGTGGGGCAATAGCTGGCTCTGTCTGGGGACTTGGACATTCACATGTCCAAGCAAGGAATTCAAATCTTTGGTTTTGCAAAGTTTAACAAAAGGCGGCTCACAACAAAACTAAATCAAGACATGGAAAGGAAAACAGAAAGGAAGCCTAACTAGGAAAACAAAAATAGGAACTAAACATAACTATTGTACAATATAGGGGTTACCTCCTTTTAATTCAGATCTCATAGAGCTTCAAATCTTGACCATTATATGTCAAGGGTAGCACCTCACCATCTAGATAAGTCAATTTAAAGTAATTCTTTTCAAACGCCTGATGGATCTTGAAAGGTCCTTTCAACAGTGTTTCAAATTTCCCGTGCATGCCTTTGGGTGCCCTGCGCTTGTCCCACAATAGCACCATGTCCCCCTCCATAAATTTTTGGGGTCTGCTCTTTTTATCAAATAATTTCTTTACATGCATCTGATGCCGTGTGATATGATCAACCATTTTCTCCCTTTCTTATTCCAGTTTGCTCAAGTAAAAAATCCTCTTTTCTAAACCATATTCATATATGCCATCTTCTACTACTGTTCTCAGTTTGCAAGTCGCTAAGTCCAATGGCAATGGAAGACTGGCTTCTACCCCGTAGACGAGTTTAAAAGGAGATATGCAAATGGCTCTTTTAGGAGTCAGTCTATCCGCCCAGAGGGCTTCATAGATTTTCTTATGCCAACTTCTCTAGTTTTCTACCACGAGATTTTTCATGATGTTCACCAAATTTTTATTGCTGGACTCTGTTTGACCGTTCCCTTGGAGGAAATAATCAGAAGAATGGCTGATCACTATGTTGTACTCAAAACAAAATTCAGTAATTTCTTGAGAAGAAAAGTATGCGACATTATCCATAACAAACTTAATAGGCACACCAAACCTTACCAGAATATTTTCTTTGATAAACTCACATACCACCTAAGAAGTAGTTCTTTTGGTTGTCTTCACTTCCACCCTTTTCGTGAAGTAGTCAGTTGCAGTGATTATGTAAGTATGGCCTGCGCTAGATGTAGGATTTATAGGACTGATGAAATCAAGCCCCCACTACTAGAACGGTCCTTCAATAATCACTGGTCTGAGAGGTAATGCCGCTAACTGTGGCCTTCTGGTAAACATCTTGCATTTTTTTCATCTTGCCACCCATTGGTATGCATCTTTAAACATTCTCGCCCAGTAATAACACTATCTCAAAATCTTGAATGTAGTGACTGATGAAGAGAAGTGTCCTCCGTAGGCTTCATCATGAAAAACCTTTAACAACTTCTCTTGATGTTGTTTGTCGACACATTAGAGGAAAGTTCCATCGATAGATCTCTTATATAGTCTATCTTCCCAGATTACATATTTAGAAGCCTTTAGTTTTAGGTCTCTTCTTTGCTTTGAGGTTAATCCCTCTGGAAATTCACCATATGTTAAGAAATACATAATGTTTTCGAACCATGGGTCTTACATACTTACTACCAAAACCAGTTGCGTACCTTTCAGATCATTGTCCGCTTGATTGTCTACCATTGCCTTGCATAGGGCATTCCCTCTCACTAACTTTGTAGGCTTGATCTCTATGTCATATTCTTGGGTTTTAGCTACCCACACTCCTCTGTTGTTACACCCTACATCCTACTGAGTCAAAATGCTTTTCACTACAATATCAGGCACATACACGAGAGAGTGAGAATGTAGGATATAGAATCTAAAATTATTAAGGGCCTTTACAACTGCAAAAGTGTGCTTTTCAGTCTGAGAGTATCTCAGCTCATGATTTTTTAGAGGTGTGCTCATAAAAGTGATGGGGGCTTGAATTCCTTCTTCATTCTCTTGCATTAGGATGGATGAAAGAGTATGTTTAGAAGAATAACAATAGATTATGAAATCTTTCTTGTAATCTGGGTGACATAACACTGGAGCATTGGCTATGGTATTCTTGATGTTTTTGAAAGCTTGCTTACCAGGGTCATTCCACTTGAAATTCACATTTCCCTTCATCATGTCAACTATGCATTTAGTAATTTCAGAGAAATCAGGGATGAATCTCCTGAGAAAGTTAACCTAACCAAAAAATGACTTCACTCAAGTTTTGTTCACTGGTAAACTCAGTTGTTGAATAGCTCTCACCCTTTCTATATCAATCCTTATGCCTTCTTGGGAGACAATGTGGCCCAACAGTTTCCCTTCAGTTACGCTGAAAATTGACTTCTTGGGATTCAAGGAAATCCTGTCCTCCCGGCACCTTTGCAATACTCTTCTTAAGTCACTTATATGATCTATTCTCTTTCTAGAGAACACAATAAGATCATCCAAATAAGTAACAATAATTTTTTTATTCATATCACTGAAAGAAATATCCATACCTCTTTGAAAAGTAGCTCCGGCATTGATCAACCCGAATGGCATTCTGTGATATGCAAAGGTCCCCCATGGAGTAGTGAAAGCTGTTTTATGCTGATCTACTTTCTCAACTTCTATCTTATTATACTCGAGAAGCCACCTAACATAGACATCATTTTAGCTCCAGCCACGATCTGCAAGAGATGATCCATGATGGGAAGGGCATAGTTTTCCTTCAAAGAAGATTGATTTAGATTTTTGAAGTCTACACAGATCCTTATTTCTCCATTCTTCTTCCTCACAGACACTATATTTTCCACCTAGGTAGAATGTTGTATGGGATATATGATCTTTGCTTTGAGCATTTTATCAACTTCTCTAAATATTGCATCAGAAACTTTGGGATTGTAGTTCCTTTGCTTCTGCCTGAATGGAGTAGCCTCAAGTTTTAAGGGAATCTAGTGTTTGAATTTCCTGTTCATAAAATTTTTCAAATCTTCATAGCTCCACGTAAAAATATCTAAGTATTCTAGGAAAATCTTCCTGTCCTCATTCATTTCTTCTTCTGTACAACACTTCCTGATGTTGATCATCTTGGGATCTTTCTCAGTTTTGATATTCATTCCTTCATAGTCACCAGTGGTAGGCCCCCTTTCAATTCTTTTCTTCTTCACAAAAGTACCATGTCTATTGAAGAGATTCTCAAGAGTGACCAAATGTGGCGGAATGATATTACCTTGCAATTGAATAACATCTGATTTATCTTTCTTTTGGTTGCCTTGGCAGTTTCTTTTATGGTTGGCACAAACATCTTTATGGAAGTCACCATCGCTTTCTAGAAAGAGAAGGAGATTCTTTTCGTCTTCAAAAAATTTCCAATCTTCCACGTTATCAGGCACAGATGGTTGATATATAACCTACACCTGATATTTTTTATCTTTGAATTCTGGGTGGGGGAGTAGTAATGAAGCTGAGACAGCCAAAGAGTCCACTTTGGAATTCAACTCTCTTGGCACAGATTTGATAAAGAAAGCATCCAGTGCTTCTATTTCGTCCCATACTCTGTTTTTGTAGTTCTTCAACCTATGATTTTTTACAGAGTATTGATTCTTAACTTGACGCACAATTAGTTCAGCATCACCATAAGCTCTCAGAATTTTCACACCCTTTTATTTTGCAGTGATAATCCCTAACAGAAGGGCTTCATACTTGGTAGTGTTTTTGGTGTTCCCAAACTCCAATTTATAAGCCATTGGCTCACATACTCTATCTAGTGATATCAAGACCACGCCTGCACTAGATCCTGATGATGCACAACTACCATCAAATTCAAGAGTCCAGATCTGTGGTGGCATCTCTTCGGTGAAAAACTACTTTTCCTCTTCGACAGGTTTTGCTTCTTCCTCAAGATCATCAATGAACAACATATAATTGTCGAATTCCAATTCTTGGTATAGGATTTGAGCTTTAGGGTCGTCAGATTTCAACACTGTAAACTTAGCCTTCTCTTTTGGGACCAATTTAATATTTTTATTGCCTATCGATATTAAGGCTTGGGACCAATCCAGCTTTATCTCCCCTCCAAGGTCTCTGCAAAAACTCATTCTTAACAATAACTCATAACTAGTAGGTATATCAGCAACAAGGATTGTTAGCAACATCTTCTTCTCGGGGTGTGCTTCCAAGGCCACTTGAGCATCTTTAATTTGGCCGAATAGGGGTACTTGCTTGGAGTCCATAGAGTAACCCTACCATGGGCTTTACTGAGAGTAAGTCCAAAAGCTTTAGCTATAGTTGATGGCATTATATTGTCTAAGGCTCCAGAGTCTATTATACAAATGCTCAGCTTGTAACTGTTAATCTATAATGACACATAGAATGGGTCAGGATTTTGACCTAGGAAGGTAGCTAAAATAGACAGCTCTCCTTGTTCAACTGGGTCTACAAATAAAGACTCATTCTCTATGGTAGTCATGACATTTTGATTTAACTCTCGACTCCCCTCTTTACAGTAATCTACTAGCTTTTGCAGCTCAACGGGATTAGACTTAAGATAGTCTATGGGAGAAATTTGAATTCTGGAATCCTTACAGAATTGAATATTGTCAAAAGAGTTTTGTTCCTTACCTAGTTGCAGAATCCTTGGTCCCTAATTGGCCTCTTTTGAATTGGAAGTAGATGCCTCACTACTCTTAGGTGGTGTTTAGGCATGGCCTTTATCCTTCTGACTCTGAGTGAAGACTATATAAGAGGTCCCGTCTATGGTAGCGTAACATGTTGCTTCTTGTTATGAATCTGATTCATACTCTAAATATAAGTTTTCAAAGTCGCCACGTGAATATGAATCTGGTTCAGCTCCAAATACTCCAGCATTCCACTCGTTGGTTCAATGCATTTTCCAAGCATGAGCTACATCAGGATAGATTTCTCCATCATGATCCCTGGTTAAGTGGAAGCACACATGTTTCCTCTTTTAGGAGGAGCCTCTATAGCTAGCCTCTATGGTGGAGTAGTTAATTGTAACACCTTTCCCTCTGCATTCCTCCCGTCATTTTGTTTTCCAGGCTGCTCCTGAAAATTTTGATGGTAGGGATTATTGAATCTGGGAAGTTGCCTCTTGAAGGCAGTGAATTCATTAGACAATTTTTGGATCATTTCATCATATGACGTAGTATTGTTACTACTGGCTCTAGACTGTATCCCTCTTTTCCATTTACCAGATGAGATCATGTGGTCCTCAAGTTCTACAGCAGTCCTCTGTACAACATCCAAATCTCCAGGGTTCACTCTCCTTAGATCGTAATTGATGTCCGGTGGCGTAGCACTTATGAAGAACATTTTCAAATTTCCTGTTGTAGGTCTGTCAGCTGCTGGGATGCGATTTACCAGCTTGTTGAATTTAGCTATAAAATCTCTCATGCTAATTGAAGGTTCTTTCTTGATAGAAGTCAATTGTGTCAATAGGGCATGCTCATCTTCAGCAGTCTTAAACCTTCTTTCGAAGGTGGTTCTCATAGTAGCCCAATTTGTAATAGAATAATCAGGTAAATGGTGAAACTAATTGGCAGCACCTTCAACAAGAGTCTCAACAAATAGTCTAATGGCCACATCTTCTTCTCGAACTGCTAGGATGTTAACTGAAGTGAAAAATGTAGTAATATGCTCGTCTATAGATACTTTCCCATCTATAGAAAATTTGGGAAAGTTCTTCCTAGAGCCTGAAGGAAGAGGATTGTATGCTGCTAGTTGCAGGGGTCTAACTACAGTGGCCCAATGAAGTGCCATAGCTACTTGTGGTAGGTAGGGTATTAGATTGATAACAGGAGGAGAAACTACCCTGTGTAATGTCAACACTTGGCAAGTGGTGGATAAATAAGTGGTTCATTTGGGAAGTGAAGAAGGTCTACTCTGGCTCCTTGCATTTTTGTTTCCTCGATGAGGTACTTCTAAAAGAGCGAAGTTAATATCCGCAAGTCTTTCAAAGACTGGGTCTATGCTACCTTCTTTCCTGGTACTTCTAAGAAATATTTTACGCTTCAAATTTTTGCCTAATTCTGTGGCCTAGCTTCACGCTTTTCCCTTCTTAGATTTATCCTTTATCTAGCTCTTTCAAGTGCTCCTTCTCTAACTTCTTCTTTCTCTAGCACTTGACTAGCATTTCTATAATGTTCGGCGCTTCTTCTGTATCTCCAGACAAAAGTATTTAGCGAGGAAATGAGATCCTCTTGATCATCTTGGAATCCAAGATTTGGTTGGAGCATAGGGATTATGTTTTCATGGGGAAGCACCATCTTTCTTCATTGTATGCTTCTGGTATAATGACTATTCATCTCCCCAGTAGAGTCACCTAAAATCTATTGGTAAACAAATTTTTCTTTTGAATGAAACTCTAAAATACCCAAAAATGCTTAAGAACAATTGAATACAACATTTGGGAAATAGTTATTTGAAAACCTATTTTCCCTCTGAATTTGAAGGTACAGCTCCCTTATATGAATGATTTGCAATGGATATCGATCTTTTCTAATCTAATAGGGGTATGCTCTTAACCTGAGAGCAGGAGAGGTAAACCAAGCTAAACCTAGATAGGAAATAGCTCAGGCGTAGTAAATCAAACTATAAATCTAGCCAATTATGAGATCTCATCAATCAGACTAACTCCCAAAACTGGTAATGCATGAATGATTACTAAAAATGCAGATGCAAAATTGAATATTAACAATGCAATGATAATGAATCGATCTATATTGTAGGAACATTCCCAAATCTTATGATAGCAACTGATTTTCCCCTTAATTAGCTGTATCAAATCATAATACAAAACTCTGGTTCAAATACAGATTGCAAATCTAACTCAAAAGAAATGTTTGAATTCAATATAAAGATAAATGAAATGCAATCGAATAGTTAAAGAAATAGCATTCATACATACACAATTGAATCAGCAAAATTCTATCTTTCACACCAAAATTTAGCCGACCTTTGTATTGATTTTGGAAATAATACATATAGAGTTCCAGATTGGACCGTTACAAAAAGGGGTAACCAAAACGGTTCAACTTCCCCAACCAGAAATGATAACCAAAGGTTTATCTATTACAAAACTAACAAAAATAGTACAAGGGGGAATATATCTAAGATTCAGTTTCCTTCCTCTTGTCTAATTTGGCCCTATAGGCTATTACCGTAGTGATGACTTGGATGAGCTCTTCATGCTTGTTGATGTGGAAATTGGTGTAATGGATGAGCCATTTGGAATGTTCTTTGGCTAGAGTTTTGATTACATTTGTCCGATCTTTCAGTTCCTCCATAGCCCTAAAAATGCATCCACTCAATTGTTGGAGCTCTGGAACTTTGTCTAAATGAGAAGAAGACTGCTCCACTAAATTATGTAGATAATCTATGAATGAATTCTACATATTAAATACTCTGATCATTGCTTTTCCTTGACCACTAGTTTGTGATTCTGCATGAACTCCTAAGAGGAGTTTAAAATCTTTACTTTGTTCTTCTTGGACCTTAAAATCTATTTGTTGTAACCCCGCCTCAGCCTGAATGATCATCTTGACCTTAAACTCCAGACTTTGGATCCATTCGATCAAAGGCTCATCTCCCTTCTATATAATATTAGCCTTTAAGTCCTCCTTAGTCTTCATCTTCACTACCACATGCAACATAACTATGCATTCCTAGCACCTTACTCTTTCTGCCTTGAGAGTATGTAAATTCTTACCAATGTTGTTCCTCTTTGTTTCCAGCCTTAGAAGAGTATTACCTAGCTTCTCAATAATTTCTAGGCCTTCGAACTTGAGCCTCTCAATCCACCATTTACCAATCCTCCCATAATGTCAATCCTCTTGCAACTTAGCTAGAATGGCTTGGTTCTCCGCAGCACTGGGATCAAAGGTGGTTTGGGTGCTAGGGGCACTTGCAATAGGCGTGCGGAGCTTTCTGATGAAGTCAGTTAGTTGAGCAAATTCTACCTTAAGCTGAACTTTGGAATTCTTGAGATCTTTGAGCTTTTCCTTTATCACCACATTAGTGGATTTCCACCAGTCCACCTTGGTATCATGGCGAGCCAGTCCCATATCGAAGGACTGCAACTGAAAGTCTGAGGCCATCATATCTTCAAATCTTCCCTCCTTAGTGGGCTTAGCTACTTCCATGGTGATTCATGTTCAAAATCTTCAACTGATTTTATACTTTTTGAATTCTTACCATTTAACGGCTGACTTCCCATGCCACACAAATGAAAAGACCTCTACATTAATGAAGGAGTCTGTTAAGAAGTAAAATGACTTTATTTGAATTAATTAATTTTGTCTTACATGCCATTAGGAAACATCTTTTAACTTTAGTAACCATAACGGTAACTTTCCTGAAGCGGCAGAAAATTACTTTTTTGCTTCTCCTTTGGATGGAGAAATGCTTTTGTAGTGCTCTCTGTTTGAAAATTTGCCAAAGGAGAAATCTGGCCTATAGGGGCGCCAAAATGATATGTGATTATTTCATCGGCCTTCTTTATATGTTGGCTTCCTTATGAGATAATTTTTTCCTCAAAAATCCTTCATGTTGATAGTTTGGAGGAAAACGCACTTCGCCAGTCGAAACCCGCCTATTGGAGTAGCGGAGAAGTCATTTTTATCTTTTCCTCCTATAAGCTTATGCCATGAATCCTTCCTTCCTTAATCAATACTTTCATTTCTTCAAAAACTAAATCTGAGTTCCTGAAGCTTTCTTGATCCCAACTTTCTCATTTTCAACATTTAGTTGCCTCTGATACTCTTAAGTCTATTGATTGCAGAAAATGCACTCTATAGGTGATTTTCTGCCATGGAGAAGCTAAAATTTGATTTCCCACCATTACTGTAAAATGAAGAAATGTGGTAAAATATTTCAACTGTATATAAGACTGAAGTTAGAACCTTTAAAACTGTGGCCTTTACTGGATTGGGAGCTTAACCTACCCAATAAAAACATGATCTCAGGCACAAATTCCCCCCGGCTCATGAAGGAGAAGTCAAATTTGGAAAATCTGATAAATTCCTCCTAACCTAAAGGGGTGCCTAGACATAGACTCATGACTCACATGAAGCTTCCAAAACTACTACTACACATTAAACATCCACTTTTGTCTTAAGGTATGCAGACCAATAGTGGGGCAACATGTTCCTAAAGAAGTTCTTCCTATGAAGTTTGATCCTATGGTTATTGAAAGTAGTTTCCAAAAATCATTGCCTCAAACTATAGGTCGTAAGGATATTTCAGCTTGTAACATGCAGGAAGAAACTTTGAATTTTGATTTCCCTTTTGTATGCCCAAAAAAAAATGTAGTTGATATGACAGCAATACGGAATCAATCCCAAAATAATAATGATGAGATTGTTTGGGTTAGCGTGAACGCATTATACACACCTACTGAGTATATTGAATATTTTGAAATTTTGGATAATCCTCTCTTCATTCCCTATGACCTATGTGATAGGAACGAGAAAGAGGAGGGTTATCTTGAAAACCATGGTAGCATGATCATGCATCAGTTAAGTAGGAAGGTGGAAGTGCATCCCAAGTATAACAGCCAATTAGAATCCTCCCCAGTAAATCATCCCTTGTTGTTTGAGGCAGCTAAAGAAGGAAAGATCATTGATTTCCAAAAGATCACAAAGGCACGTAATGAAGACCATACTAGTTTGGTTGAGGAAAAGAATAACTTATCTTTGATGCCTTTGATTTCTAAAATTAAGGATCCAAATAGCTGTTGTGTTGAGTCAAGTATTTTACATAATATGATGATTGATGAGCCAAAATTTAGAGTTTGTGCATTTGATGAGGAGATAGAATACGAGGCATTCTCATTTGATTTTGCACCAACTAAAGAAGAATGGTCTCGACTTGAAAAGTTAGAGGGGAAGGATGCAGCTCATATTATAGTTGGAGCTATTTCTGCAGCAACCACTAAATATTTATTTGGAGTGGTACATCTCATGTATCAATCTCTCTTCTGCACTGGCAGATACTTCTCACAACCAGTCAATGGTTTCATATGAGCAACGCGAGACATCTTTGGAGGTATGGGCTGCTAGCCCTGTATTTTTGTAAATAAAATTTTTGGTTGTGTTGGTTAGTTTAGGTGTTAGGTCTAGCTTGTTCTGGTTTTAGTTTTGTTTTTGTAGTAGTCTTGTTTCCTCTCTACCCTATCTACAAGCAGCTCCATGTTCTCCATTTTTTCTTTGACTCTGTTACCCAATGGATAGGCACTGGTCTCCTACCAGAGATTGTTGGATTCTTCATGTCCCTCACAGTCCTATCCCTAGTTAGAGCCACCTATTGTAGGTCAAAAAGTTGTTGATTAAATTTTTCTCAAAGTAGCATGTAAAGTGTCGGGTTGCATATTGAATCTTGAACCTTGAACTCGATAGTTCAAAGTTCAATTTCCCATTTCCTGCTGTGCAAGTTTGCACTCATATTTTTAGTCGATAAGTTTTTCAACCCCCCGTCATATGTGTAACATAATATTGAATATTGAACCTTGAACTCAATAGTTCAAAGTTCAATGTTCAATATTTCAAAAGACATCGTGCAAGTTCAAAGTTCAAAGTTTAATATTTCAAAAGACATCATGCAAGTTTAATGTTTGTAGATCCAATAGACTACCATTCAAGAATTTTGGTTTGACAGCTTGAAAAGTATTATTTGGCACTCTCATGGCATGTGGCATCAACTTTGAGACCATTAATAATAAAATGGAAATCTATTTCATATCATGTTCTATTCTTGAAATAGTAATATATGCAATTGTCAAATTCCTTTGCAAACCCAAATTTTTTGATGAAAGAAAAATAGTCATGTTACGGGAGGAATAACTTTCAACACCACTATTGTATTGGGTCAAATTTTAGATATGTGTTATAAAACATATATTAATAAATTATCACCAGAGTGATTTCCAAAATTATAGCTGGTTGGAAAGATATAAATAATAGAATGAAGGTCTATAAAAATAGACACATTTCTAGATTTTCTGATGACAGACAATTTAGTCTCAGTGCGGGGGCCATAATTTTTCAGTACACCGTTGGATTTATCTAATTTTTAAATATGTTGTTATAAATCAAGTCTTCTAAATCTCCACTAGAGAGATTGGAAAAATATAGTTGCAATCAAAATTTATGCATGACTGTGTAGAGGCCTATCAAGAAGACCAACCTCTTTTTTTGACAGAAGATATGTTGGAATTGTCAACTACATTTCAATGGGAACAAAATTCAGAGGATAAAATGATAAGTTATTTGCCTATGGTGTATAATAATCTAGGTGGAAAAAATCCTATGTGGATTATTTCTATTTTTACATGATAGAAAGTATTGTTTAAATGAAGTGCGCCACATGTCAAACACCTATGCATGCTAGCCCAGATGTTTAATTAAATATCATTTAACATTGCTGGAGATAATAAAGTAATGTTTGGTTTTCATAACCGAATATTATAAGGGGATTTATAAGAGTTTTATTAAAACTTTAGAAAGTATTCAGTT
>MU224968.1:1878581-1932738 GCA_018584345.1 Thuja plicata
TAATGTTTGGTTTTCATAACCGAATATTATAAGGGGATTTATAAGAGTTTTATTAAAACTTTAGAAAGTATTCAGTTTTCAAGAATCAGTTACAGGAACTGAAACACAACCGTGCAAGACATTATTTGTTGTAAAACCTTGGATGTAAATGGGGGTTCTTCTTCTGCTTTTCTGGGAGTCTTGTGGCTGCAAGAGGGGAAGGAGAATACATTTTTCTGGATAGATTGTAATAGAGGGAGGGAGGAATTAGTTTATTTTTCTACTAATTTATTGTATTGGTAGTGACAAAGTGATCTTATGGTTATTTTGTTATTTTTTCTTGAAATAAAGAGGAATATTTGCATGTCAGATCTTGAGGTCTGAATATTTATTTTTCTGATTGAAATCAATCATGTGATTGTTTCTTTCCTATTCTGGGATATAGTCCTGTAGTATTATGTCAAGTATGTGTTTGTTTGTAAATCTATTTGTTGATAACTTGCAATTAGCAGAACAAATCTTGTAATTCCTTTAATTTTCTTTGTAATGTGGAAGACTTGGAAGATAGTCCTGTGGCTGTTTTCTGGTTTTTCTCTCAGCAATCAGTTTGTAAATCTTATAATCACTTTCATCCCATGGTGCTGGGTGAATGTCAGAAAGCCTTTGTGTCTTCAGGTTAAAGACATAATCTATTATTTAATTCATTATATATCTTTCTAAGAGGGAGTTGTACCTCTCAATTCAGAGGGCAATTACCAATACAATGGTAATCTATCCAACTGTTAGTATTATTTGTTCTTCATGCTGGGCATTCTTGAGTCATTTTTCTTATCTCTTTTCGAAGGAAAAATCTGTTTGCTAACACACCACCACCACCACCACCTCCACCACCTCAGAACCCTAACCAAGATATTTTGGATGTTCTCCAAAATTTGATTTGGGTAATTCAGTAGAGACTACCACCCATAGTTCAGAAGTAGATTATGGAAGGGGAAGCATATATTTGAGAAAATGATAGAGCAGTCAGTAGAGAGAGAAGTAGGAGTCCCACACCCAGGTCTCTTGAGGGTCATGATGATCAGGAGGGTGATTCAGTTCATCAGGTTGTAATACCATGTGAACATGAGATACATTCCAGAGAGACCCCCTAGAGATGTTGGAGATGAGATCAGAGAGTTATTAAGACTTTAGCCACCCTTATTTTTGGGATCCACTGACGAATTAGTAGCTGAGGCCCTTATGGGAGTAATCTAAAGGCACGACTTGTAGTTCATCTCCTACGAGAGAAGGCTTCCACTTGGTGGGAGAAGGAGGTGTTCACAGGTGGGGTGAGTATTAACACACTCACTTGGGAGGCTTTTGTGGTCCATTTTTGATAGAGGTATCTCTCTGAGCATTTTAGACAGAGACAAATAGAGGAGTTCCATGATCTCCAGTAGAGAGGCCTCACAGTGGCCCAATATGAGAGTCGGTTTCTCAAGCTCCTTCCCTATGTTGATTACATGAAGGATGAGAAACTATGTATCCACCATTTCATTAAGGGACTTAATATGTCTCTTATGGGCATAGTACGCCTAGCCTTTCCTACCACATTCAGAGAGACAGTTGAGATGAAACTTTTAACTGAGGATATCTGCACTAGACAGGAGTCCCAGGATCAGTCTCAGCATCAAAACCCCTCTTCCCAGTAGTCAGGATAGCAGAGACCCCCTTAGAAAGGGGAAAAAAATCACTCAGTAGGATCCTTTAAGGGTTAATAGTCTCAGCAACAGAGATCTCAACAGGATTCTAGACAGAGGCATTCACAGGGTTATTAGGGCTCTAAGCCCAAATAGTGGTAGTCTCAGGGTCCTAGACAGGATCAGAGGACATAGACCCCTCAGGCATAGCCAGATAGGAGTCAGAAGTCCTCTAGGGGTGGATACAATGGTTCTAGTAGGACCGGAGGGTCACAACAGCCTAGGACACAGGGAGTATAGATTCAGACCTGAGGGTCGTGTTACACTTACGGTGGTATGGGTCATTTAGTAAGAGAGTGCCCATAGGGACAATCATCTAGTGGTCAGAGAAGGGATACCTCAGAGCCTAAAGTTGGAGATATGGGTAGATCCCATAGAGTTTTTGCAGCGGTTGATAACTGCCAGGCCGAGCACTAGGCCATGGTCATAGAGGCCATAGGTATGATTCAGGGTATCAGCATTTCTATTTTGTTTGATTCAGGAGCCACATATTCCTTTATATCTCCCTATGTAGTGGAGCGTTGTGGGCTAGTGGCAGTTAGATAGGATGTCAGTTGGGAGGTTGAGTTAGCTTCAGGAGCTAGAGTGTCTATTAGTTCCTTAGTTCATAGTTGTCAGATTCAGATTGGAGACTTAATCATGATGACTAATCTCTGCATTACCCCTCTAGGTTCTTATGATATAGTCCTTGGCATGGATTGGCTATATGCCCACAATGCCAAGATGGATTGTTGTTAGAAGAGGGTTGAGTGTGTTGATGATTACGGTACTTCTATGGTGATATTTGGGGTACAAAGACCCGTATCCCTTCTCATGATTTCCGCTATGCAGCTTAGGCGTGCATGCAGAAGAGATGTCAGTTATTTGCCATCACCATTAGTGATAGAGAGGAGGATTCAAAGGGGGAGCCTTCACTTGAAGATTATCCTATTCTTCAAGAGTTTTTAGATGTATTTCGTAGCGAACTACCTAGTATGCCTCCACCTAGGGCAGTTTATTTTCACATAGATCTTGCACCAAGAGTCGAGCCCATAACTAGAGAACCTTATAGGATGACCACACATGAGCTCAATGAGCTCAAGATATGGTTAGGAGAGCTCTTGGAGAAAGGGCATATCTGACCTAGTGTATCTCCTTGGGGTGCACCAGTAATTTTTGTGAAGAAGAAGGATGGATCACTTAGATTATGCATTGATTATCGACAGTTGAATAAAGTAACAATTAAGAACTGATACCCAGTCCCTAGGATGGATAATTTTTTTAATCAGTTGCAGGGTTCCCAAGTGTTCTTGAAGATAGATCTGAAGTCAGGGTACCATTAGTTACAGATTTTGGAAAGTGATATCCCTAAGACTACCTTTCACATGAGGTATGGTCACTATGAGTTCACATTAGTACCATTTGGCCTCATGAATTCTCCAGCTGTGTTCATGAGCCTCATGAACGGAGTATTTTATACATTCTTGGATAGATTTGTTGTAGTTTTCCTTGATGATATTCTGATATATTCTCACAATGAGGAGGAGCATGAGGAGCATCTGAGACATGTTCTACAGTAGTTGAGAGAGAATCAGTTATATGGAAGCTTGTCAAAGTGTGCCTTCTTTAGACCTAAGGTGCATTATCTTGGTCATGTTATATCTGGTGATGGGATCTCTGTGGACCCATCAAATATTAGAGCCATTATGGATTAGCCAACACCAACCAGTGTCACTAAGGTCAGAAGTTTTATGGGCTTAGTAGGATATTACAGATGCTTCGTGGCATGATTTTCTAGAGTAGCTCATCCCATCACCTCCCTTCATAGAAAGGGGAAGAAGTATGAATGGACAGAGAAGTATGAGAGAGCTTTCCAGGAGCTCAAGAGAGCCCTCACTAGTGCACCAATTTTAGCATTGCTAGATCCTTTGGCAGATTTTTTTGTATGTACTGATGCTTCATTGGATGGTTTAGGAGTAGTCCTTATGCAGGAGGGTCATCCTATAGATTTTGAGTCTAGGAAGCTAAAGAATCATGAGCTTAATTATCCTACTCATGACCTAGAACTTGCACTGGTGGTTCATGCCTTAGTGAGATGGTGACACTTCCTTCTGGGTCACCAATTTGAGCTTCATTTAGATCACCAAAGCCTACAGTATATATTTACACAGCCCAATCTTAATGCTAGCTAGAGGAGATGGATGGAGTTTTTGTGTGAGTATGATTTTGATGTACATTAAATCAAGGGGAAGGAAAATGTAGTTGTAGATGCCTTGAGTAGGAGGTGGCACGAGCTCTCATCTATGAATTCTAGTATAGATTTGAGGGAGCACATTTTGCATCACTTGTCAGAGGACAGATTATATGTGGAGGTTTGTCAGTTTATCCATTCTTAGAGACCCTTTGAGGGGAGATTTGCAGAGTATTCTTTAGATTCTAATGGACTTATACGTCATAGGGTATGCATCTATGTACCTTCTATGGGTGACTTGCGAGAGTTTATTGTACTTGAGGCTCACATAGAACCTTATACAGCTCATTCAGGAGTTAAGAAGTTGCATTTTGATCTGAGACAGTTGTATCATTGGCCAGGCATGAGATTACAGATTGCCAGCATATTTGCTAGATGCCTAGAATGCCAGAGAGTGAAGGCAAAGCACAGTCATCTAGGTCAGCTCCTGCAGCCACATGAGATTGCCGAGTGGAAGTGGGATACTATATCTATGGACTTCATTATTGTCCTCCCTGTGCCTTCTCACCACCATGATGCTATCTTGGTGACACTCGACACATTGACCAAGGTTGCCCACTTTTCACCCATGCGTACTACATTCATAGCACAAGACATAGCTTAGGTCTTTTTGTGGGATATTTTCAAACTTCATGGAATTCCCCGTAAGATCATCTCTGATAGAGACTCCTTGTTGACAACAAATTTTTGGAGAGAGTTACAGGTAGCATTGGGTACTAGACTAAATTTTAGTACGACATATCACCCTCAGACAGACGGACATATAGAGAGGGTTAACTAGGTGTTAGAGGATATGTTATGTATGTATGTGATGGACTATCAGGTCAAGTGGGAGGCATACCTATATCTAGTTGAGTTCACCTATAATAATAGGCATCATTCTTCTATAGGTATGCTGCCATATAAGGCCTTGTACGATAGACCATGCAGGACACCACTAAGTTGGGACAAGATTGAGAATAGAGTATCTATTGGACCCCATTTGGTCAAGGATATAAAGTAGTAGGTATTCTTGATTAGACAATGTCTTAGAGAGGCTCAGGATCGATAGAAGAAGTATGTAGATGTGAAGCGGGTTGATCATGAGTATATGGTTGGAGATAGGGTCTTCTTGAGAGTGTGCCCGCATAAGAGTCCAATCCATTTTGGAAAGGGCTCTAAGTTAGCACCTCACTTGGTTGGACCTTTTGAGATATTAGAGAGGATAGGACCAGTTGCCTACCATCTAGCCTTTCCACCCAGCCTATCACGCATCCATGATGTGTTTCATGTATCTATGCTATAAAAATATATTTATGATGAGTCTCATGTTATAGATTTGGATTCCTTTTAGGTGTAGTCGGATGGAAAGTTGGCACTAGAGCCCATTCTTATTATAGCCTGATGGACCCTTGCACTCCGAGGCTGAGAGATAGACCAGGTTAAGGTCCAATGGGATTGTTATGATGAGGTCACAAATTCATGGGAGGACGTAGCGCAGATGAGATCTCAGTACCCATATCTTTTTGATGAATTCCAGGAGGAAGTTTGTGCCTAGTGGGGGTGGATGTGAGGCCTCACCCCGATCCATCATAGCTTTACTGCTCGATCAAAATTTGATACTTTATGTTTTGATAGATTGATACACTTTTTTATTATCCTGACAGAGACTCAAGATATTATGTTATGATGATGATTATATTGTATGGATTACATTTTGATATGGATTAGACCTAGAACATGTGGTTGATTTTGATTATATATGTTTAGATAAGTGAATTGATGAGAAGATCGAATCATGATTAGACTTTATTATTTCATGGATGTTATGTCATGATGATAATAGAATTATTATGTTTTAAAAATTTCTGTATGAAAATTGCAATTAGAAATTTAATTTTGTTTATTGATTAATGTTGCTAATTATGAATTGAAAATGTATATTGTATGTGATTTTATTATCTTGGACTACTGATGCTTGAGTTTAGTGTGCAGGAAAGAGAACGATGGAATTATTCAGAGAATCATGGCTAAACACATGTGAATTGAGTAAGCCAAGGTTTAATCCAATAAGGGGTTGAAACCTCATTGTGATGTGATCTTTCTTGTAAACATAATCTAAATATGTGTTAATAGTTTAAATTCATGTTGTTGTTTGGACATGTCATCTTGAATGTGATGTGTATATTTTTGGTGTCAGTTGACACTTGTATTGTCCATGTGGATGGTGACATGTCAAATTAGGGCTTGGGAAAGAATCACCAAACCTTTTAGTATGTTATATTAATCCAACTTGCATATATATGTCTTGTAGGGATCACATCAAGTTAGAACTCGGATTTGAACTTTAGGGGTACTTTGGAGGGGTCAAAAGTAACCCTAGAGTGTATTTTTGGCCTAAATTAGTTAACCCTATAGGAGTACCTTGGGTTAGGGGTTAGCTTTTACCTATGAGAAAGCCTAGATCACCATTATGGCCCTCCAAAATGCCTACTTTTCAAAAGTGGCGAAAATGGAAATGACCTCATGCATCTAAATTGTCCCACACTCCTTGCTAAACTCTCAATTAACAGGGGACACAAGAGGTAACACAAAAGGACTAGAGGGCATTTCTCATTAATTTCTAGGTATTGAGTACACTTCTAGGGGTGTTTTTAGGGGGTTTTTAGAAACTTTGGGGGTGTTCACCCACTCTCTAATTTTAGAGAAAATTAGGGTTGGAGGAAGAAAAAAAGAAGGGATAAGGGCTTCTTCTCAATTAGATTCTTGCCATTTTTCTTGGACCAAGGTTGGTGGATTCTTTCCATGGAGAAATAACATTGCATTTTAGATTTGTATGTTATTGTTTTATGAATATGTAAATATTATATGGTGTTCATATATGTAAATCTTGTATAGTGTTGTTGTATATAGATTTTGTTGTTATGTGTTGGGTTGCAAATGCATTTGGATTTTGTTTCATTTCTTGTTCTCCTAGATTGGGATTGTTGTTCATGGGATTTTAAGGCATTACTCACCCTTTGGAAGGGAAGAAGTGGCCTTGGGTGAAGGGGTTAGTTGGGCTCTCCATTGAAGTGAGAGTCTCTTCTCTTAGATAAGAGGGATAATTTCATGGAGTATGGGCTCCATGAAGCCATGTTGTAAATATTGTTTTTGGTATATAAATGACCAAATGTGTATATGGAAGGAATGTCAATGTAGCCTTGGAAAGGCATGGAAAAAATCTTGTTGAAGAATTTCAAAATGCAATGGCATTCTCCTCCTTGGAAAAGCCCACCTTCACCCTACTTCAATGGGTTTGGAAAACTCATTTGTGAAGTCTTTGTTGGGAGTTAATTGTTGTGTTGTGCATATATGTTAGTTGTGAGAATTGGGATGTGTTATCTTGTTTAGCCTTGGTTTTCCAAGCTCATGGGTGGTCTCTTGGAGACCTTGGTTGGGAGGTGAGCTTCCCATGGTTCCCCTCATGTATTTGTAGGTTTTGAAGTCAAGTTGGATGTGGAAAAGCTTGGGAGAAGTCTTTATTTTGGTGTTGCTGTGAGAGAGAAACTTTAATGTTGCATGATTACTCCTTGTATTGAGGTTCATTTTTTTTAAGTGTTATAATGTCCATTTTTTTAGCTTTGTGAAGCAAGATGTAAAAAAGCTCTTATTCATTATGTAATAGTTTTCATAGCATAAGCAATCTTGTAGATTTCAAAATCTTGTAATCTCCATAATATATTTGATTTCAAGTTTTCAAGTTAAAAACAATTCATTATTCCTTTGCAAATATCTGAATTTTATTCCAATTAAATCAATACTCTACCTTAAAATTTTCATTGAAACCCCAATCCTTGGGAAAGAAAGATAAGCTTGCTAACTATAGTAAATCAAAGAAATTAGTATATTAATGTAAAACAATCACCTAATATTAATAATCAAATTTTAGTTGGATAGTGTATGGCACAAATAAAACAATCAAATACATACATGTATCTAGTTCAACAAGAAAATCAATAATATCAATGTGTTAGAAACTATAACCAAATTTTACCATGACATTTTCTAGAATATAGAGAAAAAATGCTCTCTAGAAAATGTATGAGGAGGGATTTAATTCCCCCTTTCCATAGAGAATATTCTGTATATATTCCTCTTACTAAAACCCCCCTTAATTACCCCTCTAATTACCCTCTTTTAGTACTAATACATAAGCTTTATATTTTAGGGAGGCACCCATCCCCGTGGGCCCCACACACTTAAGTTATAAGTATGGAAAGGAAACTAAAAATAATAATAAATGAAATGAACCTAAACTTACACTCACTATGAAAATTTTAAGGGAGACTTACATGGCTTAAATAATTGTCCCAAGACAAGTCTCCTCCCACCCCATACGTACTTGGGCTGTCATGGGGATCTCAACATATCCCTTGGGTTCTGTACCACTCCATTCCCTTTACCTTTCAAAATTACCAGTTGACTTTCCTTGAAACAAATTCTATACATTGAAAGGGGAAACCATGATGTGGTCCCCACCTTTCCTTAAATTATGTGCTGCCTTTTCAAAAGGCTTTCCTCCTTAAATTTCGCATGCCTTGGTTGAAAAGGCTCTTGTGCATGAAAACCCACACAACCTTTAGTAGTTGGGTCCTCCCTAGACCCCACCCACTTGGAAAATGTGCCTTGGGGTTAGGGGTGATGGGTGATGGGGTAGGGTAGGTGAGCTAGTAAGTAGGGTTAGTTAGGTTGTTGAGTAGGATTAGTATTAATAGATTCTTGTTAGCATGTTAAAATGTATTTAGTAATTATTTAGATTGTATCAACTTTTTTTTAAATAATAGTTTATTTTTATCCTATGATTAACTATTTTCAATGGATCACTAATGTTAGTAAGTTAGCTTAGTATAAGATAGTTTAAGTTAGATAAAAAGGTTTATCACATTGTTGTTTAGTTTTAAATTATGTAGTTTATTTATAGATATTTGTTAATTAATGATGTAGTTAATTACTAGATTTATAACTTTAGCTTTTATATAAGATGCAGAGTTAATGGTTAATTTTATTTTCATTATGTTAATCGGAATATATTGCTCTTGGGTTCAAAAGGGGTAGAGGTTAATTTAATCGGGGTTTATTGGAGGTTAATTGGATTTTCTATTAGAGGTTTAATGGATTATAGTCGCATGTGCAATTTTGGTTAGGGGTGAATTTAATTAAGTATTGATACTACTAAGTTAGGAAAATTGGTTAGGTTTTGATTAATGGATTTTGATTATTAGATTTTTTATTATTAGATTTTAATTAGTAGTTTATTTATTATAGTGAAATTGTTATTACATTTCAATGGTAAACGGTTCATGTATGTTGTTTAAAAAGAGAGTAGAATTTAACTAGCCCTTATATTAGCAGATATTTTAATATATATGTCTAAGTGGGTCCAAGGGTAGTTAAGTAAGGTAATACATATTAATTCTTGAGATTAACTTAGTTCTCTTTTAATAGTTAACTTATGTGTGTGAAATAGTTATATTGGGGTAGTTTATACATGTTAGTAGTTAATGTCGAAAAGGAATTAGTATTAGATTTAAATGGTTTAGTTGTAATCAAGGTTAAGAGTTAAAATAATTACTAGGTCAACCTAATCCAATAAATGATTTTATCAACTAAATTACCATCACGATACTACACATGGATAAACATAAAACCATAGTTAATTCAATCTGACCCAAGGGTTCATGTAACCCATACAACAAGTTGATACTCCAACTCTGCATCCGGATGTGGTGTAACCCTAATTCAACTTATGAATATACCTTGCAACTTGAAGGCTAACTTCACCATGTAATCACATTTCCTCAACTCATCCATTGTTAGTTGTAGGTACTTGTGTTTTTAAAAAAAAAAAATTTAGTCTGTGTGTTTTGCCCTAGTTTTGGGAATGACACTATGAAATTCTCAGTTAGATGTCTACATGATATTGGTTTCAAAGTCCTCTTTGTTATGATAAAATTTATGAATTCCATTGATTATCTTGAGTTTCTATGCTCCAAACTTTGTTTACTTATTCCTTGGATTGGATGAACCTTGAAGATTTCCTTATTTGTTATTTGGATTTTTGTGCTCATATTATTTTTTATTTGGAGAATAGGGGATGATTTTCAATGATCATTGATGGGAGAATTGTTGCAGTGGGGATCGAGGCCCAAAGTGGTCAGTCTAGTGTAACCCATTGTGGAGTTTTAATCAAGTGAAAACATAATTAAAATGAATTGGGTTGGGTTACACGTTAAATAAGATAACTTAGAGACCTCACCTATTTCCATGTGAGTTCAAATATACACTATGGATGGGTTGGGAAAGGTCCAGTAGCTTGTGTGGTATTGATTGGAAAATTGGCAATCCTTGTCTTCATGAAATTTTGTAAATTCCACATGAGTTCCACCTGGGGACAATGGTCTAGAGAGACTATCAGGATAAATATATAGTGGGAACTATGTGATGAAACTCTCTAAAATGTGTCATAGGATGTCTTAATTCCAACCTTGTGGTTTTCCTCTGGTATGGTGTGGTATCTTGTGATATCCCAATTTTATCTCTATGATATGTCATTTGTAT
Source organism: Thuja plicata (assembly GCA_018584345.1). Classification (NCBI taxonomy): domain Eukaryota; kingdom Viridiplantae; phylum Streptophyta; class Pinopsida; order Cupressales; family Cupressaceae; genus Thuja; species Thuja plicata. The sequence continues at coordinate 1,889,109 of MU224968.1, forward strand.
CCTTTAAGAATATGTCAATTCATGTTTGGTCTTCTTGTATTTTGCAATGATGTAGTTTTTTGTGTTGTGTGGGGCCTTGTGTTATCTCCTATCTTGAGGGAGTGTGCCTGACGGTTCCACATGGCTGGGTGGAAAAAAAAATTTCATCGAGGCTCACTGTTGGTTTGTGGTATTGGCTATCATCTCTTTGATGGTTTATGCAGTATTTTGGTAAATTTATTGTGTCTTTATACCAAGTTCTTGATATATGCTCATTAATTTAATTTACATTATATGATGTAAAGTGAATTTTGGCATTGTAAACATATTTTATTGTAAATGATTATAAACATATTATACATATATATTGATAATCATTGAGATGTAATAATTAGAATTCAATAGTTTGATTATGTATTTGCTTATCATTATTATGCATTGTTTGCATTGTGAATGTTTATAAATTGATGTAATTTGTCCCAAGTTTGGTGGGTATTAGATAGATAACCTCTTAAAGGTTAGCATAGTAAATGATTAAGGATTCAAGCTGTAATCATATATGTATATCTTGAATGTAATCATGCATGTTGCTAGCCAATTTTATTAGATTTTCATGAATATATGTTGATGTGAACCTCTAGTCTTTCATTCTCTCTTTCCCTTCCTATTAGATGTTTTTTTTTTCCTTGTGTGACTCTATCTACATGGTTGGACTATTCTTGTTGAGGATTCTCCATATTTTATTGCACCAGGTGGTATCAGAGTGATTTTTTTTATTTTGTCAAAGAAGATCGTGGTTCATGAACTTGTAAAGTTCACAATTGATTTGTTGTGGAGTAAAATACTGAGGATCTAAGTAGTAATTGTAGAGGAATTACATGAAGAAGGATCTAAGAGGAAATTATAGAGGTGGAGCTAGGAGACATGCAAATCTAGTTGTGATGGATATGTTGAGACAAATTGCAGCCAAATTAGAAGCTATTAAAATGGCTTAGAGAAGAGGTCGATAGATTGAATATGTAAGTGATGAAGAGGAAGAGAAAAATTAAGAAGCAACTAAAGGAGGCGAAGAGAAACCTGAGATTGAATAAGGAGATTATAGATTTATAAAATCCCTAAAAAGGGTTAATGCAAGACCAAATTTCAATCCACCTGATTATGATGGAAAGTTGGATTTAGATGAATTGGTCAATTGGATCACAAGGATGGAGAAATAATTTGATTATGAGAGTAATGATGATGATAAGAAGGTGAAGTGTAATTCCACCAAGTTGAAAGGACATGCATCTTTATGGTAGGAATATTTGCAGACTAATGGACAAAGAAGAGGCAAAAAATTTCAAATCATGAGATAGAATGGTGAACAAATTGAGGGGATACCTTCTTACTTTTTCACCACCAAGTAAGTTTGTTTAGATACTTTAAAATCCTAAAGAAAAAGGATCTTAGTGTGAAGGAGTATACTGGGGAATTTTATAGGTTGGATATTATATATGATCACATATATGATGATGTTGAGAGGAGTGCAAGGTATCTTAATAGTTTGAAGACATCTATTCAAGATGAGATCACTTTGGTTAAGTTGTAGAGTATAGAGGAAGCCTATTAGTATGCCCTAAAATATAAGAAATTATTAAAAAAGACATGAACAAAGATAAAGAGGAGGAGGTAGAAGATTTCAGAGAGGAAGAACCTTTTCTGGTAGAGAAAGACATCCTACAAATAAAAACAAAGGAAAGGAGGAGTTCAAAGAAGAGATTCCATACTGAAGGAATGACCAAAATTTACATAGACATAATGGATCAAGTAATTAAAGGAGAGATGATAGAAGAATGTTTAGAGGAACCTGTTTCAAATAGGGTGGAGAAGGACACCAAACCTTTGAGTGTAGTAAAGGTAGTTCAAATAAGAGTCCATAAAATAAGGGTAGATCTTCTTATGTGGAGAAAGAGCCTACTCAATATTTGAATCAACTAGAGGATGATAAAGCCCTAATGGTGAGAAGAACCCTATGTCATAAAGACATGAATCAAGAACCATTACTAAGGATTTAATTTTGTTCAAGATTAGATGTAGAATTGAAGAAAAATGTTTCAAATTGATCATTGATAGTGGTATTTAAGACAACCTATCCTTTGAGGAGTTGGTGAACAAGTTGAGGTTGCAAAGATTCAAGAATATGAAACCTTATTAGATAGCATGAATAAAATATGATCATAAGGTATTGGTAAGTGAACAATGTTTGGTGAAATTTAAAATGGGATCTTATCATGATGTTCTTTGTGATATTAATCCTATGGATGTGTGTTATATATGGATGGGTAGACCATGTCAGTGTGGTAGACAAGATTTGCATGATGGAAGAAGGAATATGTATACTATTATTATAAATGGGATGAAACAAGTGATATTTCCTATGATAGAGAATCCTTAGAGTGAAATTTGTACCAACATTAGAATTTGTTTAGTTGAAGGAAGGAAATTATTGGATTGTTTGAAAATTCATAGTATGTGTTATGCTTTGATTTCTAGTAAGTCAGATTTGGAATCAAAAGAAGAAAAACCTAAGGAAGTAAAAGAATTGTTGACAAAGTATGAAGACATAATATCAGATAATGTGCTCGAAGGATTACCACTTGTGAGAAGTATTAATCATTACATGTACCTAATCCCTAGAGCTAGTTTTCCAAACAAAGATGCACACCCAAAGACACCTAAAGAGAATGAAGAGATTAATAGAAATGTGCAAGAATTATTGAAAAAAGGTTTGATCAGAAAGACCTTGATTCCATGTGCAATACCTCCAGTATTAGCACATAAGAACAATGGAGAGTGGATAATGTGTACTAATTCTAGGGAAATCAACTATATCATATTGAAGTATATATTTCCTTTTCCTAGGATGGATGATATAATGGATCGCTTGAGTGGAGTGAAGTATTTTACGAAAATAGATTTGAAGAGTAAATATCATAATGTCAAGATCAAAGAAGGAGATAAGTGACAGATTATAATCAAGACAAATGAAGCATTGTATGAGTGGTTAGTTATGACTTTTGGATTGACTAATCCATTAATTACTTTCATGAGGTTAATGAATGATGTATTAAAGAAATTATTGGGTAAGTTTTTATTCATTTATCTAGATGGAATTCTAATTTTTACTAAGGAAAATGAGGAACATTTTGTGCATCCAAGACAAGTTTTGCAAAGGTTAAGCTAGGAGAAGTTGATAAATATAGAGAAATAAACTTTCATTAAGGAAGAGCTTGTTTACTTAGGATTTGTGATCATAGTAGATGTATTGAAGATAGATCTTGGGAAAGTTAAAACAATTTTTAAAAGGCCCACACCTAAAAGTTTTGGTGAGTTAAGATCATTTCATGGCTTGGCTAGTTTCTACTGAAAAATTCATTAGACATTTCAGTTTGGTTTGTAGTCATATGAATGAGAAAATGATGGGAGATAGAAAGGATTTCAAGTGTACAAGTGGAGCATAGAGGATATTTGAATTATTGAAACAAAAGGTGAATGAACAACATGTGTTAGCTTTCCCTAATTTCAAAAAGGTATTTCAAGTGGACTATGATGCAATTCGAAGTGAAATTGGAGCATTATTAACTCAAGAAGGTAGACCTATTGCTTATTTCAGTGAGAAGTTGAATGATGCAAAGTAAATATATTCAATTTATGATCAATAGTTCTATGCCATAATTCAAGCCTTGAAGAAGTGGAGACATTAACTATTACCTAAGTAGTTTGTGCTGTAAACTGATCATCAAGCATTGTAATATTTGAATAGTGAAGGTAAGTTGAATTAGAGACATATGAGATGGGTTGAGTTCTTACAAAGTTATAATTTTTTGTAAAAGTTGAGGAGTGTTAAGTCAAAAAATATTGTTGATGCTTTGAGTAGAAGAAGGACTATATGTTTGGCATATCTAATGCAATGATCCAAAGTGAGTTTTGAAGATGTAATAATTTTATTTGATTATAGGATGATCATATATTATGTTGTCATTGATGTTAATTATTGACCTTGTATTTTTAGTATGTTGCCTAGCATAGTTAGGATGAATGAAGAATTGTGGTGATTTTGAATTGTTTATGGATGTCTTATGAATGAATGCTACAGTTGAAGTGATCTGATGAAAAATTTCTGATCAGTTGAACTATAAGATTGCAACTACTAGAATAATTAATGGTAGGTGACAGATTATTTGAATGTCTTGTAAAATCTATGTTGTATCTTGTGGAAGGGTAACATGATATGGTGGTCAACAATATTTATATCCTACAGTTGAAACCATAAATAATTTTAGTCATCGATGTGTAGGTTAGGTGACATATGAGCAGAGACAAAGTTGTTAACAAGTTACAGTCTTTGTGTTCTTGAGTGATAGGTTATAAATCTTTGATCAATGATTAGTGTTAAGGTTGTAGTAGAATTTTTTGAGTTAGTCACGAGATGGTGATGTGTCTTCATGATTTTACGTGATGATTTGGAATCACATTTCTTGATGCTAGCATGTGGAGAATATTCTTGAGGAAGCTTGTATTTTGTCAAGACATGTTTGACTCCTTGACACAACATTCTATATAAATCATTGTATTGTTCGATGTAGTATTGGAAAAAATTATACATTTAATTTTTTTCTGTGGTGCATTGGATTTTAGTGGGATGTTTTGAAATTATAATTTAAGGGTTTGATCAAGTAAGTGGACTTAAAAACTCAGTATATAATGGATTAAGTTGAAGGTTAAGAGTGTTTATCGTGTGTTGAAAAAGTGTGGTGTAAGGTGCATGTTGTGATCAAGATAGGGATAAGTTAGTTATGCTGAGACGATATTGTGGGCTTGAATGGATTTAATCAAGAAGAGGTAGTGTTGTTCTATAGATAATTCTTTATATTGTCCCCTAATAGTTACAACACCTTAAATTCCTTAATAGGGTAGATCCTAAAAGATCTTTTTTGTAAATCCTCTAACAATGCACAAGGTGACACTTAGTCAAGTGTTTAAAGTCCTCTAACAAGGATACTCTTAATAGGGTAAAGGCTCTAACAGACCTAAGGAAAATCCCTAAAAAAGGTACCACCTAAACATTTTGTTGTAAAATTTTAAAAGGGTTAAGCTCGTCGCAAGGTGTACTTCAGAAGAGTACATCATATGGTGGGTAATAATCACCACTGTCATTTTCTCCCTATTTGGGTTTCCATGAGATAAATATGTGTGTCAATTTTGTGGATGGATTTGGATGCTTATAATTTTGATTTTTTTTTTTTAAGGTTAATGTTGTGAATGTTGGATTAAGTTTTAAGATAGACAAGTTTGGAATATTTGGTAGATTATTGATTCTCCAACCCCCCTCTCACTAATATCACCTTAGGAATAACTATTTATTGATAGACAAGAGAGTTGAGGTGTTGGGATTTGATGAGTTGAAAAATAGTATTAGGAATACCCTAGTTTTACAGAGCCTTGGAATGCTGCAAAGAATATATTGTTGTAGACTGAAGTAAATGGTTGAACTATTTCATTCATGAAGGTATGTTATTCAGATGAACTCAATTGTTTATACCTAGGAGTTCAATGAGGGACAATCTGATTAAGGAACAGTATTGTGGAGGATTAGCTAGACACTTTGGAATTGAAAGGATAGAGGCTTTTCTAAATTACAATTACATTTGGCCTTAGATTCATAAGGATCTCATAAAAAAAATTTGGGGGTGTAGAATTTGACAATTTTCTTAGTGAAGTAGTAAGAATACTAGATTTTATAAGCTTTTTACAATACTAGAGAGACCTTGGGAAGACATTTGCATGGATTTCATACTTGGGTTACCTAAAAAATAGAGAGGTAATGATTATGTATTTTTGGTAGTGGATAAATTTTATAATATGGATCATTTCATACCTTGTAAGAAGACTATAGACGAAATACATGTAGCTGACCTATTTTTCATAGAAGTTGTGAGATTGCAGGGGTTATGAGCATTGTTTCAGATAGAGATACTAAGATTGTTGGTTACTTTTGGAGGAAATTTTGGATGAAGATAAATACTGATTTGAAGTTTATAAATCCACATTTCATCCACATAAAAATGGACAAGAAAATGTAGTAAATAAGTCTTTGTGTAATTTGATGAGATGTTTGGTTGCATAGAAGACTAGAAATAGTGAATTAGTCCTAGCATAAGTAGAGTTTTCATAAAATAATTTGGTGAACTAGAGTACATCCAAAACACCATTTGAAGTAGTTATAGAGATGAACCATAAAGGAGTATAATAATTAAGGGATATCAATCATGAAGTCAAGAGGAGTGAAGAAGAAATATAATTTGCAGAATATGTGAATGGATTACACACTTAGGAAAAATAACATTTGGAAGACATAAATCTGAAATATAAAGAGAAGGAAGAAAAGGAGACATAAGTAATTTTTTAGTTGGGATGAAGTGATTTTATATATGAAGAAATGAATATTTCTAGGTGGAACATATAATAAGTATAAGATGAGGAAGTGTAGACCTTGTAAGATCTTGAGGAATTTTTTTTTGAGGAGTACATATGAAATTGACTTGCCATAACATATGGCTATATCACCGATATTCAATGTTGCATATATGTATTCAAGTACCATGGGACATAATTTTGTGGTGATAATAATGGCCTGGAGTTGGAGAAGAAGTTTCCTAAGAAGAAACTAGATTGGATTGAAGAGATTTTGGACTACAGAGTTAGTAGTGTTGACCTTATGGAAAGACATGTTGTCAATTAGTGCCAAAAAAATTAGTCATTTATATGATTACAATGTTGACCGAGCTAGCAGCTTGAAGTGTAGCCCAACCTAAGAAGACGTAATGTCAACTGAGCAGATAGTTTAGAACAGTGTGATCTGAGTCACCAGTGTTACCCAAGTTACCATTCTCCCAGTGATAAATGTGAACCAAGCACCCAATGTTAACCGAGTACCAGAGTTCCTAATTTACTATGTTGCCTGAGTGTTAGTGTATCACCCAAGTGGATTACTAGACCCAAGTATCAATATTGGGCCGACTTAGTTCATATTGTTAATACTATTTAATATGAGAAGTAGCTGACTTGTATCTAGGTAATTGATTTGGATAAGATATATATGAAAGATACTTTGTTTATCCCAATTGTGAGAGTGTAATTAGAATGGATATATGAATACAAATATGAAGTGGCACATTGATTAGAAGGCTACCAAAGTATAAAGTTACATCAGAGACTCATCTATCACATTTAGGTGATCAGTATTATTTCAAAGGATCTTATTCAGCAAATCAGAGTTGCATAGAAGTTTATTCACTAGTTCATCCTAGCAGGTGTATCATCAAAATCCTTTAATAGGGTGGACTTAATAGTCATTATCAAATATCCTAATAGAGTGCATACATTATTGTATTGTATAAATCCTTTCACAAGGTGGACCTAATAGTCCTTATTTCTCCTAACAAGGTAGACCATCAGAAGTGGTCAATTGTAAGACTTAATCAGCTAAATTTATTATTGCAGTACTAAATCTTGTAGGTACCATCCCCACCCCAGTTTTACTTTCTATTTGGAAGGTTTATGGGTAACCAAATATTGAGTCAAGTTTTATGAATGGTTATTAATTTTATGTTTCATGCATGAAATTAGATTAGTCAATCTAGTAAAGGATAAAAGAGAATAAGTTTTATTGGTTCGTTATTGACCCCCCCAGTCACCTATCATGTAGTATATTTCCAACAATTAGTATTAGAGCTGAAGGTTCTCTTGTCAGAAGTTTAACAGCTTGAGAAAAGATCAGAGGCAATGGAAATATACATACTGGAGAAAGCCATTGAAAATTAAAAGATAGATCTACAAGTGGCAATGGATCAAATTAGAAAACTCAAGGAGCAAATCTCTCATTCCCTGAAAAGAAGAAAATATTTAGTAGCGTAGATGATTGATAAAATTTACATAGAAGAAAGAATTGAAGACTTATGCAAAGAAAGAAGCTGATGCATCCTTTGAAGACCTACTTACAAAGAATCTTAATTTGCATGAAGAAGTTAGAAAACTAAAGAGAGAACAAGAAATTCATTCACTTAGAATATGTGAGGTCATGGAACAAAAGAACCAAGCATAAAATGACAAAGAAATGGAACAAGAAGATAAAATATTATTGAGTACAAGATTAGAGGAAAAAGAAAATGAAATCCATCAATTGTCACTTCAATAAGCAAATATGATAAATTAACTCAATAATGAAAATCAAGAAGTTATCAATCTGAGGAATGAAAATGAAAGACTGCAAAATGATCTCAATACTGGAAAAGAAAACCAATGAGAGTATAATGAACTCAAAAGTAAGCATGGTCAGTTGATAGAGAAAACTCAATTTAGATATCATGGATAGACTGGATTAGGTTATACTAAACAAGGTGAATCCTCATAGCAAGGAACTCAAAAGAACATGAAACCTACATGTAATCATTGTGGTAAGTTCAGGCACACAACAAATAAGTGTTGGAGCAATGGAAAGTCAAATTTTAATGGTAAATTCTACAAGTGTAAAAAATATGGACATAGGGCAAGTGGATGCACTGAGAAACCTAAGTTTGAAGGAAAATGTTTCAATTCTAACAAACAAGGTCATAAGTCTTTTGAGTGCAGAACTAAGAAATGAAACCCTGCTGAACAATTAGCTAAACTAATTTATGGTTGGGATTAAAACACATGGAACAAATGTTGTCATTATGGTGAATATGGGCACATTGGTGAAAATAAAAAGGAATCCTACTAAGAGATGTTATGTTTGTAAAAAAACTCAGTCATCTAAGCAAGAATTGCATGAACAGAGAAAAAGTAGATATTGGTTTTGAGAAAGGAAAATAATTTTTTTCTAAAATTAGAACTCATATGAGTCAATAGTGGGTAAGGAAGACTCCTAATAATTCAATCCAATACAATGAACGATCAAATGGAACCCAAAATAGTGAATTGGGTGGATCCACCAGCTCTGAATAAATATGTAAGGAGATAACTAGAATTGTGCACACAAGCCATCATACATCACTTCCAGATATGCGAGCAAGTCCAAATCTGCATATTGATGCACTAGGACACATTATGCTTCTAACCGAGTCAGGATATTAGTTCCAACCGAGCTACTCAGGCTTAACCAAGTCAAGTTAGGTTGTATGGTTTCAAGCTGCATAGTTATTTTTTCCCAAGCTTCCGAGTAAGTCTAGGAGAACTGCCAGAGATGTGATAGATACCATGTACATGAAATTTAATGAAAACTTTATGGTGAAAATTCTCATAAATGGTGAAGTCAAAGGGTTATTGTTTATAGTTTACAAAGTGATTAGGTGCTTATAGAGATTCAAGCATGAATTTTTATTTGAAATATTTAGTTGCAACTAAGTTTCATCAATCCTCTGAGTGTTATGGCATCTTCATCTAGTAGTAAGGTTAAGAAGGGATCCGAGATGTTAGTAAGGAATGTTGTCTATGAACCGCCAAAGTTTAAACTTCATCCAGCGATTGTAGAGGAGGTAGATCTGATGGGAGCTCATTCTCAAATTCATCCTAAGCTACTATTAATTTATGACATTTGAAGTTTCTATAATTAAAAAATTTAATAGATAAGCACTTTGTGTAGATGGAAATCTGAAGCCAGAATACAAACAGCTTGAAGTCAAGACTTTAACCCACATTCTGCATATGCAAAAGAATTTCTAGATAAAATGGATTAGATTTGTTTTGATCCATGTTCACGACATCCATCTATGTTTGGAGCAGCTTGCGAATATCACTAAGTTGATGGTACACCAAGTGATAGGGTACCCTATGCTTGACAAACCTAAAGCTTCCATAACCCTACCTCAGGCTGACCTAGCCAAGAAGACTCTTGCCAAGTGGGATGGAATAGGTATGAAATTGAATGGAGTCACTGACATGGAACTAAATTTTAGGATTCATGTGATCGTACATAAGATATACATTTCTAGCTGACCAAATAGTGTACCATCTAAGGCTGTGGACTTGGCATATAAAGGGGTCAAGAATAATTTGTCATTCGACCTTTGCGAGCTGCAACTCATCCAACTAGGAAAAAACATGGAGAGCATCTAGGCATCCAAGACCCATCCATGTATGTTTGGCTCACTCTTGGTCTACATATTCTATTATTTTCAAAAAAATTTCCCTTTAAAAGGCATAGTTGTATGGAAAAAGTACAAACCCATAGTCTATTAGATAAATGAATTCATAGCAGAATTGGGAGATAAACTTGAAAGCATCATGGATGCTTACTTTGAAAGTTTCAGAGAGAAAATGCAGAATAGATACAGAATCCAAAAACAAATGGTAGAGGAATATAAGGATGATATTTTATTTCTAGTTGACTATGACAAAGTATGCATTCAAGCAGTCAAGCCTAGGATTGCATGGGTGAAACCTCTTGCATATGAGGTTAACATTGATGAGACAAGAGATATAATTGAAGCTCTTGTAAATAAGCTTTTTGAGCCTAAAGCACCATATTTTGGTACTTATGAGGAAGCTAAGGGAAGAATATCATTGGAGATTGAAATTCCCAAAATCTTGAAGAGAGGAAGGAAGAGAATTGAGAATTTTGAAAAGAAATATGGAAATTCATCAGACCCTCCTCCAATCACTGAAATAAAAGATAGAATTAGATGAACCTGAGAAGGAAGAGGAAGAGGTAGAAGTAGAGACTCCTAAGAAGAAGGTTCTATCCCCCCCCAAAAAAAAAAATATCTTTACCCCTATCTACACTACAAGGAAACCCAGAAGATCTAGAAGAAAATTGACATTTTCTAAAGAAGATGAAGAAGAGGATATAGTTAGCTTCAAGAAGCCACCACCTACATTTGAGAATAAGATTGAAGAATTGAAAGGAGGTAGTTGTATGTGATCTCTCAAATAATTAAAGTATGCTTCCAGAACCAAAGATGAACATAAGATGATTAAGGATGCAATAGTAGAGAAAATGGCAAGATGGAAGTATGATCCATCCGAATTGAGAAGCCATATGACTGAATACCTTCCCAAGGCAATCACCATTCACTGGCACAATGCAGTTTAGATTGAAAAGGAAATTAGGAAGCAAAAATTGAAGCAAGTCATGCCTGCTATGACTAATAAAGAGGTAAAATATGCTATGACCAAATATGAGAGTAATCACACTCCAAGGTTTAGGACTTTTCAAATCTCGACCAAGAAAATAGAGGATGTTGTGCAGGCCAAAACAAAGATATGGAAGTCATTTTTTGTTGACAAAGGAGATGATAAGATAGAGGAACCGAGTACAGATCCTCCTGTATAGGATAAATATGAAGAAATACCTAAGGTTCAGACCATTGAAGAATCCAATGCTCAATAAATAGCAGTAAAAGTGATGGCATCCCTGCCCCATTCACCTACTCCAAATATCTTATCTCTAAGCAAGGAAAATATCACAAAATCTACATCAAGACTAGTAGGAACTGAGCATCAGGCTATACCTACTACTAGGCCAATCCAAACCAATTCATAAGACACTGTAAATATTTCTACAGTTAGTACTCATTCTACAGTTGGTGCATTGAGATTTAATGACTTACTCCAACTCAACACTGAGGATAAGGATGAGCATAGAAAAGATAAGGATGATGTTGGAAAAGGTAAGGGAATTGTTCCTTCACCTCATACCAAGGTCAAGGGTAAAGAAAAGTAAACAAAAACTGATGATGTTGACCTTTTGGAAGATAGTGTTATTCCAAATTAGGATCTTTCCAACCTGATAGCCAAGCAGATGGACATCCTTGGGGAGATATGGAAGAAAAGAGAAAAACAACAGAAGCTCCAAGTAGAGAAGAAAAGGAAAAAATTTCTAGCAGAAATCAAACCTATTTTCCTGGAATCACTATATATTGAATTCAATGAGGATGACTCTATAATGGAACAACTTGTTGACATAGTCCACAATTTTAATCATGGTCTTAGTGGATATGAGAAATTAATGAAAAAGGCAGAAAGAAAATTTGAGAATAAAGTTCTAGATAATGTTGTGGGAAATATTGTAATAGATCAAGTAAAGCTAACAACTATCATTATCTCTCTAGAAACCACTGTGAATAATGTTGTGGCACTATTTATAAAGTTGAATGGCACTTCCAACTTTACCATGGGAATAAAAGAAAAGTTGACAAAGATTGACACTGATATGAAGGAAAGTGCAAACTAGTTGGCACTTAATCCTTGCTCAAGTTAAGAACATTTTATAAAGATAAAGTATCTGACTGATCTGCAGGAAGAGCTACTAAGGGAAGAAGCAAGAACAAGAGAATCCCTGATAGGTATACAGATCCAACTCCTTCCCCATATGGATACGATGAAAACACATATTCCTCATGCAAAACACACTCATACATGACAAAAACTTGTCAGTTGTAGAGCTTATGATGGAGTTGTCTACAAAAATACAGAAGAGTTGCACATCATGAAGGTGTTGCAAGACAATTGGGACAAGAATTTGTCTCAAATTTTGAAGGTACATTGTGATTTCCTTTCCTATTTTGGTATTACCATATAGATATACTTTTTGGCATTTGTGTCAAAAACAAGGGGGAAAGTTATTGTATACAAAGGGAAAGATGGAAATTATATATATATATATATATATATATATATATATATATATATATATATATATATACCCAAGCACATGGTAAGGGGGAGTTTTGAAATAGCAGTTTGATCAGAATTTTTTGATATGATAAGTGTTTTGTGACTAATGCCAAAGGGGGAGATTGTTGACCTTATGGAAAGACATGTTTTCAATTAGTGCCAAAACACTTAGTCATTTATATGATTACAACATTAACCAAGCCAGCAACTTGAAGTGTAACCTGAGCTAAGATGTTACAGTGTTGATCGAGGAGATAGTTCAGAATAGTGTGACCCGAGTCGCCAATGTTACCTAAGTTACCATCTCTTAGTGATGAATGTGACCCAAGCACCCAGTGTTAACTGAGTGCTAGAGTTTCCAATTCACTGTGTCGCTCGAGTTTTAGTGTATCACCCGAGTGGATTACTAGACCCAAGTATCGGTATTGGGCTGACTTAGTTAATATTGTTAATAATATTTAATATGACAAGTAGCCGACTTGTACAGGTAATTGATTTGGATAAGATATATATCTAAGATACTTTGTTTATCAAAATTGTGAGTGTAATTTAGAATAGATATGTGAATGTGACTATGAAGTGATAGATTGATTAGAAGGCTACAGAAGTATAAAGGTACAACAAAGACTCATCTATCATATTTAGGTGATCAGTATTATTTCAAAGAATCTTATTCAACAAATCAAATTTCCATAGCAGATCATTCACTGGTTCATTCTAATAGGTGTATCAGCAAAATCCTTTAACAAGGTGGGCTTAACAGTCCTTATAAAATCTCCTAAGAGAGTGCAAACTTTATTGTATTGTCTAAATCCTTTCACAAGGTCGACCTAACTTTCCTTATTGTGCCTAACAGGGAAGGCCATCAAAAGTGGTCAATTGTAAGCCTTAATGGGCTAAATTTATTACTGCATTACTAAATCTTGTGGGTACCATCCCCATCCCAGTTTGAATTTCTATTTGGAAGGTTTATGGGTTACCAAATATTGTGTCTAGTGTTATGAATGGTTATTACTTTTTTGTTCCATGCATGCAATTAGATTATTCAATCTAATAAAGAATAAAAGAGAATAAGTTTTACTAGTTCTTAATTCACCCCCCGCGCCCCCTCAGTCACCTAGCATGTAGTATATTTCCAAGAAGTAGAAGAGCTAAAGACAAATACTACTTTGAATATCTTGTGAAATGGAAGAAAAAACTAGTTGAAGTTTTTTCATGGATTTATCAGGCTAAGGTTAATCCTCTCAATATTCTTCTAGCCCCAGTAAAGTGACATGATCACTTTTCAAATAACCCTAGGTATCTAGTGTAGGACCATCTTGGGTTTTTTGGAAATCTTACCTAAACCATAAATATTTCTATTTTCAATTATTCTTGTTTGCCAGTCTATATTTTTTTGTGGTGTTCCTTTGATTGGCTTATCTTTTGTTGTGTACCTCGTGCTAGTTCTTAATATTGTGTTTTATCATCATCTAGGTTTTTATCTTGATCCATTTGATCAAGATGTATTTTTAGTTGATTTTTTTTGGACATATTTGTTCTTCCTGTTTCATGTCTTGATGGATTTTTCATATCTCACAAACCTTTTTCTTGCTTTGTGATCCTTCTTGGAATATCATTTGATGTTTGTGGGATTGTGTATGACCTCGCTTTGGGTGTGCAATTAATTTCAAACCTTTATAGGGGAGCTCTTACAGATTTGGGACTTGACCTATAATTGGTAGCACAATTTCCTACCTTGGAGAATCTGATTGAGCTTGGAAAACTTGTTTGCATTGCAAACATCTATAAATTGGTGTAATTGATCCTGAGTTTGGAAGCTCTTAGAAAAATAACCTATTCAAGGTTATCATTTTAAATAGTTTATAATTCAATCTATAATTGTGTATGTATGCCTAGAATGTAAGCTTGCATGTTGCTGGCTAATTGTATTGGATTTTCATAAATATAAGTTTATGCGAACCTCTGATCTTGTATTCTCTCTATACCTTTCCGTTATCTGAGTTGTTTTTTTACTATGTGACTCCTGTTGTATGGTTGGACCATTCTCATTAAGGAATATTCATCTGTAACTTCCCCACTAAGGTTTCCTTTTTGTGATTTAATTGTTTTTGTTGTTGTTTCTCCCCTCGTTATGTTATCCTTGATGCAAAACCCACTAACCATTCACCACAAGTATGATCTTATGGACATTGATCATATTTTGATCATATTTGGATCACATTTGATTGCATTTATTATATGATTCACTCACTGAATACTTGGTTTCATTCAGTGGATACTTTCAGGATCATTATAATGACATTGATATGTTGCATTGATTATTTGGTTTGCATAATTCATTAGTAATACATTTAGTTGATGATACAATACGTTCATAGATTCATTAGTCTTAATGATATGGTATGGTACATTATGAGATTCATTATTCAATGCATTCATTGGTAATATTTATCAGTTTATTTGCATCATTTGTTATTATTACGTAATTTGAAAATTGACACTGTAGAATATGATATTAACAGGGAAACTTGGATCATAGTCTTGATGAATTGTGATATTCAGAGATGGTACTAGACTAGATCAACTTCAATTACATGTCTTCAATAGATAGATTATAAATATGTTTTATAAAATCATTATGCTTTGTATCATTGATCATTGGAATGTAGCAATGACTTAGTGTCATTGCAAATGTTTGAAGATCAGTTTAAATTCTATGGAGAAATGTATTTCAAATAGTCACTTAAGTGACTAAGGCATTTCATTTTATTTGTTAACAAAGGCATTAAAAAGTTGGTGTTTCTAGCAATCCTTTGGGTCGGCCTTGCTTTTAGGTTAAGGTGTTGTGAATGGTACAATAAATATCACAGTATGCTAAGTTTGTATCAAGAACCAAAGAGGGGAATTAACATGATAAGGACATGAAAAGACATGCCATTTATTTCTACATGTACCTAGTAATTCAACATTTTAAAGTTGTAAAGGAATTTATTAAAGTATGTTCATTTTGTGTATTGTAAATCTTTAAGGACTTGCCACCTCGAGCTAGGACATGGCATTGTTAAGATAATGAGCACTTTTGATGGAAGCAAGAACAATTGCAGAAATATTGGAATTTTGAATAGTTGGATGGGAAAGAACTTTTGAAACATTGTGAAGGAGTTTGGTTGCAGAGTATTCAATATTTTTAGAAAGAATTTAAACCTCTATTCCGCAAGGTAATTTATGTTCATGGTATTACTGTTAATTACTCTTTGGTTGTCAAAATGTCTAGTTAGTTTGATAAAGCCATTTATTTTAGTCTCTTTGTTAATATTTTTTATCTTTTTGTATACTCGTAGTGTATTTTGTTATATTTACGAACAAGATATTTAGTACAAACTAGATTTATATCTTTGCAATAAAGGGTAAGGTTTATTATGGTTTTGTTTAAATATTCAAATGCATTATTTGTAACCATATTTTAGGGTTCTTGGATAAGTAATTTGTCCTCTATGTGTATATTGTAAATACTTATGTTGGGGCTTAGTCCAAACTAATTCTATACATGTATTAATGTTCTCTATTTAGTTGGTATGTTTGTAGTCTAAAGTAGTTGATCAATTCTAAGGATTCTATAGCTACACCTTATGGATACATATTTTTTTAATCCTTTAAAAATCCTAGTCAAAGGTTGTTGTTAGTCATTAGCTGATTATTTGAGGCTTTGTTACTTGTATCTTATGTATGTAAAGGTTTTTGTTAAGTATTTTTTTTCTTGAGAAAATATTGTATACCTATACACTTAACTGATGACATATTTTGTTATATGGTTGAGTACCGAGACATATTAAGGGACGACGATTAAGTTTTTAGTCATGATTATTCTTTATGTAAAAAAATAGAAACATACATGCATTTTAAATTCATTCTATAAGATATCACAATCAGTTCCTTGACAGTTAATAGACAATTTTAATAAAGTTTGGAAAATAGTGTGATATGAAAGTTACACTCAAGTTGATTAGTTTGAAATTATTTATAAACATGATAGTGGGGATTTTTTAGTCTAGAGAGAGAGATGTTGGGGCTTCATGAAAGATAATTTTTCTATTGTGCACATTTGTTTGAAAAGCATATATATCTAGCTTAGAATATTGATATCTTAGTTTAATATGATACATTATTTTATACAAAGTGTAAATTGTATCCAAGAATGTATTATATTGAATTAGAATTCCTATTCTTTTTTCAGGTAGTCTAAATCTATATGAAACCAAAATTTTAAAGTGAGAAGAAGACAATGATGCATTGAAAATTCTATCAATGAGATAGCATTGCCAGTGAGACATATATAACTAGTGAGCCATTGTAAAAGGATATTTTCACATAAAATAGTGAGGCAATTCGAGTGGTTTTAATCCCTAGAGGGTTTCCACTCAATACATAAATTATGTTATATTATTTCTGGATTTTTCATTTGTCTTGTTATCTCTCTTTTTTTTATTGAGCTAAATCATAAGCCTTTATTAAGTAAAAATTATTTTTAGGTTTTTTATATCACTAATTCAACCCCTCCACCTCCTCTCAATGATACCATACTACAATAGTTTCTAAGTAGCGACACTAGGAAAATAAGAGGGCATGGTGTTCATATTGTAATGTTCTAATATGTTTTTTATGATGTAATATTAATGTTATATATATAGTTAAAGTTTTTTTAAATGTGACATGTTTATATTAATTTCATGTTATTCTTTCAAATTCCCTAGTGAGACGTTACAAGTGTTCAACGATCTGATGCCAAATAGAAATGGAATAAAAATTTAAATTATTATTATATTTTCTAAATTTTGGGAGGAGCATAAAAAATCTACAAAAGAATAAGGCCAGATTGAGGAAAATAAAATTTGTAGTATAATGTTAGATTGAGTAGAGAAACTACAAGAGAACAACTAGGGAACATAATGATGCCCCAGTCTCTTCAAAAATTCAAACTTTGGATATGTGATGGAAAATCCCTTGAGATGGGTCTAATACAATATAGATGAAATAGGAGATTGAAATTTTCAGCCCTCAAGATCTCACCAAGACAATCCAACCACCAATAGATGTCGAGAAAGAAATGTTGATTTACTGATTGATTGATGATACAAAGAGTACAATATCTTTCTTAAAAATGAAAGGTCAAAGAAGATGGAGGGCATTGAATGAGATAAATGTCTTATTTATGTACAGGACTAGGAATGGTACATGTGCAGACAAAAATGCACATAGGAAATATATAATGACAACTAATAAAATATGTTGGTAACCTATGTTGGACTTAAGCATCGTAAATAAGAAATATTATTTTTACACCAATTATATTTCCTCCTCTTTTTAATGGAGCTCATGTTACATGATGATTGGGTATCTATGGATCTCACTAATTCATTTATACGAGAATACAATGTTCATATATTTTATTTGAATATTCATAATATTTTAATTACATCTACTAAAAAAGATGATTATTGATGTGGAGCTCTAACTTCTAAGAGCTTTCTTGCTCTTTCCAAGACCTTCTATTTGGTATTCCTAGGGTACCTATCTCTAACATAACTAGAGGAAACTCCTATGGTCGTCTAATCCTAAATCCCTCCACCAACTTTAAACCCTTTGCATATCTTCATCAATCCAAGTATGCACCCATAGGCTCAAACTATCCAATTTGCCTTCAACCTGCTCTTAGAAATTAGGAATAGGTATCCTAACTAATCCAAGGTCTCCTTAAAATTATTTTTATCCAATTTTATGCATTCCTTCTTTGGTTTTCAATCAAGTTCCAAGTTTTCTTCTTTTGAAGCCTTGTCGCCTTTTTTAGCCAATTAGGCCTCCTTGAAACTGGTTTTCTTGAATTTATTCACAAATTATCTTAACAACCCTCTGAATAAACTATGGATTCTTTTTAAGGCCACCATAGGCTCAATTATTTTCTAGGTTTTAGGTATTCAAACATTACGACATAGGACTTCTATGAAACCCCTATTTTCCTTGGGTTTTAGGGCCTGCGAACTAGTCTGGGTTCTTTGCATTCTTTAGGTGAAAAAATAAACTCCACCAATCTCCTCCTTGTGGTAACTTATCAAAGACACATTCCCCTACATGATCTAACCATTTATTTGTGCAAACCAATCCATCTAGAAATGCTTCATGTTGTCATTCTGAACAAGCTCCTAACCAGAATACCTCTGCACTCACCTAGGGCTTGATGGCAAAAATAGCTCACCTGTACAAAATGACTCCATGAATAATATTTAAATTATATAAAAGTTCCCATACTTGATTCAAGGTTTCCATGATATTTCAACCATGAGAACTACAGTGGGGTTCAATTTTACAAGACTGGCTCTGAACCAGGCAATGAACCACTGAAACACAAGAAATTTACAAACTAATAAACAAAAAAACCAATAAAATAAACCAATACCAGATAGAGTAACTAAATAAACAATTAAAGTATAAATTCATTAATTAAATCCTTTTAATCTAGTTAAATGAGTGGATGAAGGCTCTGTTACAAAAACACAATGAATTATTTACTTCTCAAATCACAGTCCATACAATGTCACCTCCAACTATTAGATTAGTGTTTTTTGGAGCTTATATATTATATCCCCACATGTTTTTACCCTTAGGTATGGATATGAACACCATTAAATCTCCCTATTTTTTAGGAAATGTTGTCATGTCAGCTTTTCAAAGTTGCAAAGTTGTCATGAGCAACTTTTACAACTTTTGCCACTTTGTCATTCCACTACTCTCAATGGTTCAATTAGACTCTAAATAATTACATAAGACCTTAAAATACTTTTAAACATCAAAATCACAATTTCCACTCCATTTTGGAGTATTTTTCAAACTTTGACCCTTTTGTTGACTTTTCTAGGACTTTGACACTAGAACCTAATTGATCACACAAAACTCTAGACTCTAAACACTCCTATCACTAAACACACACCAAAAAAACCTTGGGACTTTATATTAGTCCTTATTACCTTATTAGTTGGATAAAACCACCTTAAGGTGCTCCTGCACCATCCTCCCCCTCCAACAAGAAGATCAAGTTACCTATGTTGTGATGAACTCCATGTTGATGTCATGTTTCTTAAAGTTTCTCTCTTCTATCCATGTATCCTCTAACTAATTTAATTTCTCCCATTTGACTAGATGTTCCATATAAGTCTTACTCCTAGTCTTCTTCTTCACTCTTGAATCCAAAATTCTCTCCACTTGTGGCTTGATCTGATTAGGTACTTGGAGTTCTTCCACATCCTTCATCGCCTCTATACTATATTTTTTATCATCTATATCTAGACCCTCATATTGAATCAAGTCCTTCATAATGAAAATTAGAGAAATATACATTTTGTTGGGAGATCTATCTTGTAGGCATTGGAGCCATACTTGGCTAACACTTTACATGGTCCAATCCTCTTCATCTTTAGTTTTCTTGGTATACCCTTCTGTAGCCTATCCTTGTTTAAGAATACCATCACCAAGTCTCCTACTAGAAAATATTAGTCTCATCTCCCTTCATTCTTCTTAGATTTCAACTTATGATTAGCCTCTTTTAATGTCTTCCTCACTTTCTCATGGAATTCTCTCATTGATTGTGCAAATTCATCTTCATTTCCACGGATTCCCTCATATCCTTTCAAGTTTCTATGCTCAAAAACACCCCTTGGATGTAACCCATACATAATTGCAAATGGACTCTTACAAATATTCCTACTTGTGCTATCATTATAGGAAAATTCTACCTGTGGGATGACTTGTTCCCATCCTTTTCCATATTCCTTTGTTAAACATCTCAAAAAGTTTCCAAGAACCCTATTTATCACCTCTGTCTAACCATTTGTTTGAGGATGATATGCAGAACTATGAGACAAGTTAGTTCCTAGCCTTTTCCATAGCATCTTCCAAAAGTGCCCCATAAACTTAACATCCTTGTCTTCAATCATTCTCATTGGAAAAAAATGTATCCTTACTATCTCCTTGAAGAAAAGAAGGGCAATGTGACTAGCATCATGTGTTGTTTTACATGGGATAAAGTGACTCATTTTACTAAATCTATCAAGTACCACAAACACACTGTCCAAACCAGTTGGTGTCCTAGGTAGACCTAATATGAAATCTATACTTATGAATGCCCATGGTCTATTTTAGATGGGAAATGGTTGGTAAAGACCTAAATTTGATGATTCCCCTTTACCTTCTGAAATACTCCACATTTCTCAACATATCTCCTTATATCTTTTTATGTTTTAGGCCACCAATAGAATCTCTCCACTAGGTCTAGGGTCTTTTTTAACCCAAAGTGTCCACTCAAACTACCATTTTCTTCTCTTGGATGAGGTTCTCCCTCATGGAACCCCTTGGAAGACATAGTTGCTTCCCTCTAAAAAATAAACCATTATGTAAGGTATAGTGTACATATTCACTATGAAAGTTATTTTGAAAATCAGTACACACCTTATGGATCTTTGAGAAATTTGTATCTCCTTCATAAATATCCTTCAATCCTTCCACCCCTATACTCTGCAAGTTTATCTCTTAGATGGTAAGTAATCTCCTACTAAGGGCATTTGCAACCTTGTTATTTACTCCCTTTCTTGTCCTTTTTAGTAAAAGTGTATGATTGCAGAAAATCCATCCACTTTATATGCCTCAAACTAAGCTTCTCCTATGTATTTATGTTTCTTAGGGCTTGATTATTAGTGTATACAAGAAATTATTTTGGCAACAAGTAGTGCCTCCACTTCTTAATATCTTTCACTAATGCATAAGGCTCTAGATCATAGGATGAGTATCTAGACTTTTCTTCATTAAGCCTCTCACTCAAGAAGGCTACTGGTCTTCCTTCCTATCTTAGGACTGCACTCACTGCTATGTTGCTAGCATCACATTCCACAAGGAATAACTTATCAAAAATTGGTAAAACCAGTTTTGGTTGGGTGTCTAATTCTTTCTTCAATCTCTCAAACACTTCATTGGCTTCCTTGGTCCATACAAACTTTGTTTTAAGTCCTTTGATGGTATCTAGGACTCGTGCATAGATTTCACTAAATATTATAACAAACTTCTTATTGAATTGGGCTAACCCATGGAATCTTCTGACTTTAATCCCTTTCTTAGGAGTAGGCCAACTAAAAATGGCTTCCACTTTACTCTTATCCATCTTTAAGTCACCTTGAGATACTACAAATCCTAGGTAGACTAGTTCTTGTTTCATAAACTCACTCTTTTCAAGATTTATGGTGAGCTTATCTTCTTGTAACCTTATCAGCAGAAGTTCGAAGTGCTTCATGTGATCCTCATTTATTTTCCTAAATATGATGATATCATCAAGGTATACTAAAACAAATACCCCTATATATTTTTTTAGGAATTTTTTCATGACCCTCATAAAATTACTAGGTGCATTAGCCCAAATGGCATTACTAACCACTCATATAATCCCTTTGTGGTTTTAAAAGTTGACTTCCACTCATCACCCTCTTTCATTCTAATCTGATAGTATCCAGTTTTTAAATCAATCTTTGAGAAGTATTTAGCACCTCCTAAGAAATCCATTAAATCATATATTCTAGGAATAGGAAATCTATATATAATAGTTATCCTATTTATTGACCTAGAGTTAGTACACATTCTCCACTTACCTCCCTTTTTAGGAGCCAACACCACTGGAAAGACACATGGGCTTATTCTCTTTCTAGTTAGTCCTTGGTCCAATAGTTCTTTAACTTGCCTTTCTATCTCTTTCATCTATTCTAGTGTCATTTTGTATGTAGCTTGTTAGGCAATGATACCCCTGGCACAAAGTTAATTTGATGACTGATTTCTCTTTTTAGAGGTGGTGTAGCTGGAGTCCCTTGACATATGAGATCTTGGAACTAATATAACAACTTCTTCACTTCTGCAAGCATATGTGACTGTTTAGGTGTATCTTCCTCTTTTGGCTTCACCAAGATTGCATAGCCAATTCCTTCTTCCTCCTTCATATCCTTAAGGAATTATTTCCCACTCATTAGAAGAGTATTGGAGTCCATATTCTCCATTGTTTCCTCATCTATCAAAGATTATATCATAAGTCACTCCATTCTTATTGAATGAGTACTTATTCTCCTTGCCATGGTGGACTACCTCCCTGCCATATTTCCATGGTCTTCCAAGCAACAGATGGCATGCATCCATTGGTAGTACATCACAAAGTATCTTATCTTAATACTTGCCAATAGTAAACTCAACCCACACTTGTTCATTAACTAGTATATTATGTCCCTTATTTAACCAAGTTACCCTGTAAGGACACACATGAGGTATCTTGATCAATTTGAGCTTATGTACTGCTTCTCTGGGATCACATTATAAGTAGATACAAAGTCTATTATAACTTTGCACACTTTTCCAAGAATCTTGCACTTGACCCTAAATAGAGCCCTTCTTTGTTTGTGTTAATCCCTTGTAGGTTCTTTGATCAAAATCCTCTTAAGCATGAGGTTCTCTCCCTTCTGTAAATCCAAACTTATGTCAGACTATTTGGTCATGTCCTCCTCTTGGACTTATGCAATTTTATTCTCACCTTGTGAAGATGTTGGCTTATCTGGACACCTATAGGCAGGGTGACCCAATCGGCCACAATTATAACACTTCGTTGAAGAAAAATGTGAGATTCTTCTGAATCCACCTAATCTACCTCTTCCACCATTATGAAATCCTCTACCTCTTTTATATCCTCATTTATTGCTTGACTCATGGTTTTGTTCAACAAACTTGGAGTCTTCTTGACTCCTGGTATCATTTCTCCTTCCACTTGAATCACCTCTATGTCCTCTTCTAGAGTCTCTACCCCTTCCTCTTCCCCTAGAGTTGGAATCTTGTTTCTTTCTGAGTTTTTCTTCCACCTTAAGGGCCATTTTAAAACACCCATGGATAGAAGTTAAAGTAAAGAGGATCAACTCTTCTTGAATGTTCCACCTAAGGCTATTGAGATATCTAGCCACTTTGATGCTCTCTATATCTTTCACTCTTTATCTAAGGCATACTTTTTGGAACTCTTCAGTGTAGGATGCCACATCTAGATATTTTTGTCTGAGATTCTATCTCCTTTTATGTAATTGGATATCATAATCCTCCGGTAAATAGCTCTCTTTCACCTTAGCCACCATAGCTTTCCAATTTTCTATTGGCTTCTTCCCTCCCTTTCTCTTTCTTCTTGTAAGAAATTCCATAATTTTAATGCTTGTCCTCTTGGCCTTGATTTGGCTATCTTCACCTTTTGTGCCTCTATGATCCTTTCACATTCAAAATAGTTTTCCATACCCTCAATCCATTCCATCACTAACTATGCATCCATTTTGCCAGAGAATACTAGAATGCCTTCTAGTGCTTTGCCACTTAATTCCTTTAGGGCTTTGAGGAAAGGTTCCTTAGGTAATGGAGGGTCAGGTTCTATTTCTTCCTCCTCTTCAACTTGAATTTTTCCTTTGTATTTATCTTCTCCCATATGTTATTTCATCTTGTTTGTAGCTTCTACAACTTCAGCTTCATCTCCTCCATAGCTTCTTCTAGAAGTATATTCTTGACTTGTTTCTCTGACAAGTACCTTGCAATTTTGCATTGGTTACCATGGTGCTTTCTCTAATGGATTCACTCCTTTCTGTCACACACTATCCACTTGCCAAGTCTTTCAATGGCTCTGATAATACTTTGATGGGGAGCTCTAACTTCTAAGAGATTTCTTGCTCTTTCCAAGACCTTCTCTTTTGTCTTCCTAGGGTACCTATCTCTACCCTAACCATATGACACTCCTATGTTCCCCTACTCTTCCTAGAGCTCTCCACCAACTTCAAACCCTTTGAATATCTTCCTCAATCCAACTATGCACCCATAGGCTCAAACTATCCAATTTTCCTTCAACCATCTCTTGGAATTTAGGATTAGGTATCCTGACTATTCCTAGGTCACCTTCAACTAATTTTGATCCACTTTTATGGATTCTCTCATTGGTTTCCAATCGAGTTCCAAGTTTTCTTGTTTTGACGCCTTGTAGCCTTTTCTAGCCAATTAGGCCTCCTAGAAACTGATTCTCTTGGATTTCCTCACAAATTCTCTTAATAACCCTTCGAATAAAATATAGATTCTTCCTAAGACCACCCTAGGCTCTAGGATTTTCTAGGTTTTAGGTCTTCAAACTGTCCGTATATAGGTCTTCAAAATGTCCGTACATAGGACTTCTAACAAACCCCTATTTTCTTGGGTTTTTAGGACATGTGAACCAGTCTAGGTTCTTTTCTTTCTTTAGGTGATCAAATCAAATCAACCAATCTCCTCCTTGTGTTCAATTATCAAGGACACATGCCCCTACATGCTCCAACCATTGATTTGCATAAACTAATCTATCTAGCAACTTTTCATGTTATTGTTCTGAATAAGCTCCTAACAAGAATGCCTCTGCACTCGCCTAGGGCTTGATGGAAAAAATGGATCTGCTACACAAAAAAAACTACATAGACTATATTAACATTATATACAAGGGCCCCTACTTGATTCCTAGTGGCCATGAGATTTCAATAACAGGAACACAAATTGGGTTCATTTTTACAAGACTAGCTCTGAACCAGGAAGTGAACCAGTGAAACACAATAAATTTACAAACTGATAAAAAAAAATATGAAACAACTAAACCAATGGCTTAATGAGTAACTAAATAACACAAATTAAAGTATCAATTCAATAATTCAATCCATTATATTACTAGATGAAGGCTCTGTTACAAAAACACAGCCAATTCTTTGCTTCTCAATTCACAGTCCATACAATGTCACCTCGAACTATAAGATTAGGGTTTGTTATAGCTTATATATTCTATCCCCACATGTTTGGACCCTTATTTAAGGATTATAATACTATTAAAGCTATTTCCTAGTTTTTAGGAAATGTTATCATGATAACTTTGCAAAGTTGTCATGAGCAACTTTTACAACTTTTGCCACTTTGTCAATCCACTACTCTCAATGGTTGAAATCGACTCTAAACCATTACATAATACCTTAAACACTTAAAAACATCAAATTCATAAGTCCCACTCCATTTTGGAGTCTTGGTGAAACTTTGACCCTTTTGTTGACTTTTGTAGGACTTTGACACTAGAGCTTAATTGATCACACAAAACTCTAGACTCTAAACACTCCTATCACTAAATAGACACAAAAACAACCTTGGGACTTTATATTTCATCCTTATAACCTTGGTGGCTGGCTAAAACCCACTACAATCCAAAATATTGCAAAGCTCTTCTATTAGACCTTAAGGTGCTCCTGCACCAATTATGCATATACGAGATAAGATGATACTTCTAATATCAATTACATCCTTTATACTAATCCTCCTCATAAGGAGTTCCAACTTTTTATGACTCAAGGTTATATATTATTTATAAGTCACAATATTCAGGTAAAAGTTTTTGGAAGGGTGAGAAAGATATTAGTTTTATATTTTAAACACATAATATTGTTGAGTTATATTAAATATTAGTTATTATTTATAAGTCACTATATTCAGCTAAAAAATTTTGAAAGGGTGAGAAAGATATTAGTTTTATATTTTAAACAAATGATATTGTTAAGTTATATTTAATATTAGTAAGAGTGTGATAACTAATGAAAAGAGATAAACTAGTTAATATATAAGTTTTTGATTGTTTGCAAGAAGTTATTGTCTAATAGGAGATATTATTTTAACATTATCATAGCTAGGAACCAGTAAATATTTAGATTAATATATTACCTCCATAGTATAAAACAAAAAAGTAGAGACAATTTCCAAGAACATATAAAGACTTGAGCAATAAAATAAGAATTAATCGTAGAAAATAATATAAATGGTAGATTCAATTCTGATGTAGGAGAATAAAAATGTACAAGGTAACATGACATATCCATAAAATATAACGAAGCCTCCTTCTATAGAGAGATGTCGGTCATCCTAAATTTTACAAAAAACCATCTTTAGAAACTATAGAGAGAAGTCCACAATAAATTCAATGTAAAAGAATAAAAGGAGTATATAATTCCTTAAAATTTTGTGGCATTTACCATGACTAAATAATATAATTATATATATTTCAAGTAACTCTTCCAATAATATGTTTCTAAGAAGTGATACAGTTGTGAAAAGTAAATGGGATGATATAAGAAGTCTGTGCGAATAGATATGATTTCAAAAAATGATTGGTCATAGTACATGTACATAGGAAAAATTAAGATATTTCAAATTAGGAGGATCTAAATTTAGCAAGAGTTACAAATAAGTGAGAACCATAAGGAGAAAAAACCCTTTGAAAATCACCAAGTAATTATTTTATACACATGTTTTAGCATGCAAGGCCACCTCAACCAAGTTAGAAATAAGATGATTTGAATACCAAACCATTTAATCTCAAAGGATACCGTGAGATAAATATTCCTAATAAATATGTTAATTGTATAAATACCATTAAACCTTTACTTACGTCGATTGCTGAATTTTCTTGAAAATATTTTATTTCAACTTGGCTTTCCCATACAAATAAGAAAAAAGAAAGTGATATATACTATGTAAAATATCCCATATGGATTGTAATATGTAGAGAAGTCTTCAACTAAATAATTTTTTATTCCTAATAGTGTTTAAAATTATCATGGAGTTATATTTAATTTCAATATTTTTTAGGCTACTTGACTTACCATTTTAATGATCTCTAAGTAGAGTGTATGCTCTTTCCCTATTATTTAAGAAAGGAAAAATTCTATATTTTATAAAGAATATGAATAGGAGTACTATATGTGATCACATAACCTAATCCCAATATACCTAAATTTTCTTTCTATTTAATATAAAATTAAATTATTTTTTTCTAAAGGCATGAGGTATGGAAGAGAGAACTTATTTTGTAACCTATGAATCTTACATTTTGAAGGAGATATGGACCCATATGTGTTTTAGGTTGGGTCAATTCTTTGTCATGGAAATATCGTATATTATAATTTTATCATCCCTATCTATATTTTAAAAATGTAGGATATGATCACTATTTATATTGCCATTTCCATTCTAACTATTAATTCTTATTCTTTGGAGAAGGATGTTATAATAAATATAAAATTTCATTCTATCTATAGATCTAAAATTACTAAAAATGGGTTGACTTTCAACACCTAAGTGAAAGAGGAATTATTTTACACAAAAGATCAAATTTGAATTCTTTTTAAAACTATCTCTATCCTAGTTGAACATACAAACTATAAAATTGGCTATAATTAGTATAAATATATAAATTTTTATCTATAAATTAGTATATAAGTGGAAACAAGATACATAGTGGAACTTGAGTTTGAAATGTGAGATCAAAATCACT
This sequence comes from Thuja plicata, assembly GCA_018584345.1. Classification (NCBI taxonomy): domain Eukaryota; kingdom Viridiplantae; phylum Streptophyta; class Pinopsida; order Cupressales; family Cupressaceae; genus Thuja; species Thuja plicata. The sequence continues at coordinate 1,917,205 of MU224968.1, forward strand.
AGACATCATGGGTAGGTGTCATACTGTTGAAAGGTCTATTGATGCAAAACACAAGAAATATAGCTTTTAGGAGCCTCCCAATTGCCTTATTGTTAAACTTTAGGTCAAATCACATTGACTATGGTTCTAGGTACTCTATTTATTAACATTTTTAGCAAAAAAATCTCAATTGTCTCTATCTTTATTTTTACTATTCTCTTGTACCTTAAAACTATGTTTCACACCTATTTTTTTGTGGATAACTACCTACAAGGAGAAACAATTAGTTTTTCTCTATACAGTGGCTTTCCAAACCCTGTGTTGGGATCAATTGTACAAAATGATTTTGAAAGATAGAGCTTACTATTGATATGATAGAGGCTAAATGTAAAGGAAATTCTTGAATATAGATACTAACTTGAAATGATAATATATTTGATTAATAATACAATGATCTTAGTATTAATCCTCTAAGTGTTGATGAAATAACATGATGAAAAAAAAAATTCATCATGAAAACATAATTGAAGATAAAATTTCTATAGCTTGATGAGCACCCTCAAGTTAGATCTTGTCTTAAAGAAGAATTTTTTTTTCTCAAATCAAAATGATGAGCATAGATAATGAAATGAATTAGGAGAGGTGCCTTATAAAGGGTTCTCAACATATAGTCAAATCCCAATTTTGAGACTATGAATAATAATGTCAATGCCAATTAATTTCTATCTTTATATTTCAGCTAAAAAGTATAGGATTACGTAGGTAACTCGCTTATTTTTGCCAGAAGTGGGTTTAATTTTTAGGGAACTAAGATAAACAGGTTCTAATAATAGATCTAGAATTTAAATTTGGATTGATGAAATTTAAGTGGTAAATTTAGCACCTTGAATTCTAAAATAGGATACAACCCAAATAAAATTGAAATGATATTGGAAAAATGGTACAACAACATAACCGTCAAGAGAGAAGTGCACGTTGATATTTTAAAATACGATACAACTCAAATTAGTGATTTGAGTATTAATTTAAGGATAGAAATTATCCCATAGATTCTTAGAGGATTTAAAAATGAAAATGATTACTTGGAGAATAAAATTGGACTCATTAATCATAGGAGTACAATTTAGGACACTATTGTTGGCACACAAATTTTGAATTTGTGTTTGTCTCCCATGTGACATATTTTGAGCTTATATTTTGATAACTTTATGTCAATTAACATCTTCTTAGTATATAAATCATAAAAGTTTGAAGGTACTTGAAGCTAAGGATAGAGATGTATAAAAAGGAGGTACCAAGGTTGAAGAAAGAGAACTTCCTTGCATGGAAAATTATGATGACGTTACACCTAGATGGAATTGGAGATGCTGCAAAATAATATGTAGAAAATGATTACATAACAGTGTCTACTGTTATGAAAGCTCAGCAGATGAAACAAAAAAAAGAACACAATGAAGAAATATGGGAGATTGCATCAGCCCTAAGCTATCCTGAATTTGAAGACATAAAAGATTGCAAAAATGCAAAATAAATGTGGGATACACTAGAAACTATCTATGGAGGTGATACAAATGTACTAAGAGCCAAACATGAAAGCTTGAGAGACAAGTTTGATGAAATGTGAATGCAATATGGTGACACAATTGTTCAATATTATAGCCAAGTTAAGGAGGTTGTAGATTCTATTCGAGGATATAATGGAACTATTAGTGATGATATTGTTATTAGAAATGTACTGAGAACCTTACTTCCTATATATTATTTTAGAGTATTTTCTATACAAGATTTGAGTTGTACTCTTGGTAATAACTTAAATTTGGAAGTTCTAGTTGGTAGAATTTTTTCTTTTGAGTTATCAAATTTTGATAATTTCACTCCTCACCATGTTGATTCTGCATTCATATCACAATTTCATCTTCATAAATCAAAGAAAGGAAAATAAAGACTTGTGAATAGTGACAGTGATACTTATGATGAATATCTTGATGAACTAAAGCACTTATGGATAGAATATTACTGAGAGGAAGAGGAAAATTCAAAGGTAAACTACTCATAATATGTTTTTCATGTAACAAAGTTGGCCACAGTGCAACAAGATGTCCTGGCAGGAATGACAAGGATGAGAGAAGAGAAAGAAAGTAGAAAGATAAAAGGGATGAAAGAGATGAAAGAAGGTATAAGGAATATAAGGACAAAGGTAGGAAACCCTTCTATATTTTTGAAGAAGAAACTGACAGTCAATATGATAAATCTTATGAAAATGATATCGAAGTTGTTTATGTTTCTATGAAAGATGATTCTGATGAAGATGAGAAAATTGGACTTATTTCATATATGAGTAAAAGTGATAGATCAATAATTGATAGTGGTTTCTCACATCACATGAATAGTGATAAAAGTAAATTTGAAACCTTAAACTATTGCAAACATGGTAGTGTTAAGTTTAGAAATGACAAATCATGTCCTATGGAAGGAAAAGGATAACTAAAACTGACTGATAAGATCATATTTTACAATGGCTATTGGGTTGAAGGACTAAACTATAATTTTTTGATTTTTTCTCAGTTGAATACTTTTGGATACTGAGTTGAGTTCCATAGAAAAGCTAAAATCTTTGATACTATTGGTGAACTGATTAGAAGTGCAGAAGAGACAAGAGATAATTTTTTTCTATATAGATCTATCTGATGAGACTTGTTTGTTTTCACAATATGATGATATATGGTTATGGTATAAGAGGTTATTGTTAGAATGAATTTAGAATAACTGAGAGGGGAGGGGTGAATCAGTTATCCTTAGGTCTAGATGTACCAAATAAAACTTTATGTATTATAAGCAATTCAGATCTACTCAACAGCAGTAGCATATGTTAACAACTTAATCATGCAGTTCATTGTTTAATGTAAATAGCTTGTAGAAACAATTATTAAAACAAATCATAAGCATTCACACAAGTTGACATAAGTATTTAACATGGAAACCCAATATGGGAAAAACCACCAGTAACATGCTACCAAGTTTCACTCTTATGAAGTGAGCTCTGTAAGGATCCAACCCTGTTAAAGGTTACAATAAAACACTGTTAGGTGTGACCTGGTTAAAGGATTTAATCACCTTGTCAGGAGTGGCCTTGTTAGAGGACTTAGAACATTCCACCTGAATGTCACCTTTCTTAGAGGATTTATACAAATGACTGTTAGGTCAACCTTGTTAAAGGATTTTAACTAATACAATGGTTAGAAAGTAATCAGCAGTTGTGATATGATAAATACAACTTACTTTTCAAGTTCAGATCCAATTATAGCTCTGATGCTAACTTACTAAGAGGCCTGCATTTTCATTTCAATCTTCTGATCGCTTGGGAATATGTCAAGCAATCACACATGCAACTTTCTGCTTCTGTGTTTAGTCTTCTCTGCTAGGTTATGCCAATCAGTAAATCAACTATGCAATCCTCTTGCATACATGTACAACAATTCATACATCCACTCTTCAATGAATAACCCCTTGAGGTTATCATATACCTCTCTGTCTAGGTCAGATAAATCATTGCCGCTTAATCAAGATCGTAGATCTTAGGTTAGGTCAGATCTAATGGATCATTCCATCATTTCATTGCATTTACTTCTCCATAGTAGTCTCTAATTAAATCTTGAATCCATGCATTAATTATGGTTATCCATACATTAAATGACATGGATCAATCATTAATTAACTTTACATATCCCAATAAAATTAACTAAGTCAGCCAGAGATCTCAAATCTCATCATTAATCCAAATACTATAAGTCAACCAGCATCACTGTTTCCACTCAGAAATTTCACTGGTGCTCAGCACTGAACAAACTTGCTCATCACAAACAACTTCGCTTGGCATCAAACCAAACTTGCAAGGTACAAGCCAGACTTGCTCGGCACAAAACAGCCAGAAAAATTGTCTTTGAAAGATAAACAACTAATTACTTTGCTAGAGTGCCAACTGATCAAGTACCCTTTTATTTTCCTTAACTCAACCAGTCACTCGGTCTTCTTGTTAAATATTCTTCATCAATCAATAGATATGGTACTCAAACAGATAACAATATTCTCACAAGTTAAGGTTTGACATCAATGACAAAATAACAATTGCTTGCATTGTCACTTTCCAACAATCTCCCTCTTTGGCATTGATGGCAACACAAAATATAAAAAACAATGATTTATCAAGCATAGTTACCATGCAATCCAAAAAGTCACTTGTGTTCCTTGATATGAAAAAATCTTCATTAATGTCTTTAGCTTCATTCTGATTCTCATCTGTAAAACATTTCTCCCTTTGTGTCTGTAATCACACTATAATCATCTATTTTTGATCATCTATAGACTCGCTCTGAGTAGATAACCACTTCATTGTTTTCAATAGTAACTTCTTCCTCTATATAGGTAATCTCTCCCTTAGGTAATCTCTCCCTCTTTGACAACAATGCCAAAGACTTCAAAATATTTATCATGTAGATCTTTAGTATCATGTTGATCCTATCATCTTGATTATGACTGATCTTTTCTATCCTTGTCCAACTTCACAACTTTAGTGAACATCCTAAACTCTTACTTACTGTGCATCAATGTGTCAAGTATTCTGAATGTAATATTTGATGCAACAGTACCATACATAACTTAATTAGCCTCAGTTAGGGGAATCACCCCCATTTTACCTCGTAGATACTCATGAGCATCCTTGGGTAGTGCCTTTATGAATATGTCTACTAATTGTTCTTTAGTGTTCACATAATCCAGTCTCACTTCTTTATTCTAAACTAGCTCCCTCAAGTAATGATACTTGATAGCTATGTGCTTTGTCCTCGAGTGCATAACAGGGTTTTTAGAAATATTAATGGCACTCATGTTATCATAATATATGACAACTGGTTCAGTGATTTCTTCCTTCATAAATTTCAGTAGTATCTTCAACCACACAATGTTAGAATAGTTGACTGCTACTACCACATACTCGGCTTCAGCTGTAGATTGTGAGGTGTAGTTATGTTTCTTACTTGTCCATGAGATCAATCTTTTTACTAAAAGAAATGCTTTTCCAGTAGTGCTTTTCCTATCATCAACATTTCCAGCCCAATTAGAGTCAGTGTAAACTCTGAGTTCAAATTTTTCATTCTTCTTGTAGTATAGACCATAGTCATCAGTTCCTTTAAAATATCTTAGAATCCTTTTTACTGCCATCATGTGAGTTTCCTTGGGGTTAGAAAAATACCTTGCAACAATTCCAACATCTAGGGAAATGTCAGGTCTACTATGTACAACATACTATAGTTTTCCAATCATTGTTTTGTAGAGTGTTTGGTTCACTTCTTTTGTGTCATCATCTTTTGTCAGCTTCTGTCCAGTAGCCATGGGTATACTCACTGGTTTGGACTCTTCCATTCCAAAAGTTTCTAGTATCTCCTTGATATATTTAGATTGAGTGATATAGATACAATTCTTCATTTGATAAATTTGTAAGCCAACAAACAATTTTATCTCACCAAACATAGACATCTCAAATTCAATTTGCATCTCCATTGCAAATGTTTGGCATAACACATCTTTTCCACTAAATATGATGTCATCTACAAAAATTTCAGCTAATAATGTACCATTTCTTTTCTCTTTCTTCAAGTATAGGTTTTTATTGTCATTGGTTCTTGCAAAACCAATTTTGATCAGATAATTGTGCAATCTCTCATACCATGCTCTTGGCGCTTTCTTCCATCCATATAGTGCTTTGTGAAATTTGCGAACTATATTCCTTTTGTTTGGGTCAAAAAAACCATCATCTTGCTCAATATACACTTCTTCTTCCAATATACCATTGAGAAATGTAGACTTCACATCCATCTGATAAACTTTGAATCCTTTATAGGCTACATATGCAAGTAAGGTTCTGACTCCTTCCAATCTTACAACTGGGGTGAATGTTTCACCATAGTCAATTCCTTCCTCCTGTACATAACCCTTGCATACCAGTCTAGCTTTGTTTCTTGTCACCTCTCCATGTTCATTCAATTTATTCCTGAATACCCACTTTGTGCCAATTATATTTTTATCCTTCGGCCTAGATACAAGTGTCCAAGTCTTGTTCTTCTAAATTTTTTCAATTTCCTCATTCATTGTCTGTATCCAATCTTCATTTTCTATAGCATCTTTCACTTTCTTGGGCTCAAATTCACATAATAGACATGTGCCATCATTCAAGTTACTTCGTGTCATAACTACAAAATCTTTCCATCCAATGATTTGATTAGAATTGTTGTGTCTCCTCACATATTTTGCTAGAGCAGGCTCAAGCCTTGCTTCAGGTTCGTTATTTGTGTTCAATTCTGGTTGATTCTGAGACTCGACATCTCTATCAGATAGCTCGACATTCAATTCCTATTGCTTGGCAACTCCACTTTGTGACTCGGCAGGTGTAGAATGTTGCTAAGAAGTAGTCTCAGGTAATGTATTAGAATCTACCTCATCCAGATATACAAATGATCTGTAGATTTTAGGCTCTTATGTACTCTCAGCTTCATTCCTTTCTGCAAACTCATCAATTCTAACATTTGCACTTTCCACAACTTTGTTAGTATTAGAATTCAAACATTTGTATTCTTTTCTTTTCATTGAATAACCAAGGAATATACCTTTTTCACCTTTAGCATCAAGTTTTCCATTTCTGTTGTCCTTCAGTATAAAAAATTTGCTTCCAAATACTTTAAAGTACTTTACACTAGGTGCATAACCATACCAAAGTTCATAAGGTGTAGCATTTGTACCTTTCTTGACTGGTACTCTATTCAGGGTATAGACTATAGTACTTACAAATTCTTTCCAGTATTTCTATGCAACATTCTTCTCCATCATTAGTGTTCTTGCATAGTCTATGATAGATCTGTTCTTGCGTTCAGCAATACCATTTTGTGGAGGTGTCCTGGGTGCAGACATCTATCTCTTTATGCCTCGGTCATTGTAGAACCTGTTGAACTCATTATAAATAAAATCTCCACCTCTGTTAGATCTTAAGTATTTCAAACTTTTGCCTATTTTCTTTTCAACTTTAGCTAAGTACCATTTAAATAACTAGAATGCATCTGATTTTTCCTTCAGAAACATTACAGTTATCATCCTTGAATAATCATCAACAAACATAATAAAATATCTAGCACCATAGTAGCTTCTTTCTCCAATGGGACCGCAGAGATTAGTATGACTAATTCAATAATTTCCTCTGAAATATGTGTTTTACTCTTGAAACTAGACTTAGTCATCTTTCCTAGTTGACATTGTTTGCACATTGCATTCTCAGGTTTCAACTTAGGTATCCCTCTAACCTTTTTCAATTTACTTATGCTAACCAAGTTATCAAAGTTCACATGACACAATCTCTTATGCCATAACCAAACATCATTGTACTATGCAAACAAACATGTTTCTTCAGATAAATCTAGATAGAACAAGTTACCTTTAGTCTGATCACCAATTCCAACTAGTTCTCCACTAGAGTCATAGATCTTTTCTTTTTTGTGATGGAACTCAACTCTATAACCAAAAGTGTTCAGTTGTGCAACACTCAACAAATTTTAATTAAGATCATCAACCCAATACACATTATCACATCTAATTTTGTCAGTCAACTTAATCAATCCTTTACCTTTGATGAGACATGGTGCATCATTACCAAATTTTACATATCCTCCTTTGCATTGGTCTAGGGTTTCAAACTTATCCTTGTCACCAGTCATATGATGGGAACAACCACTTTCAATGATCCAACGATCACCTTTACTCTTATAAGAAATTAATGCAGTTTTCTCATCATCATCATAATCTTCTTTCATTGCAACATAAACAACTTCTATATCATTGTCAGAAGTTTCGTCAGCAATATAACAAGATTTCTTACCTTTGCCTTTGTAATCCTTATATTTCTTGAAGTCTCGGTCATCCTTTCTGTCTTTGTATTCCTTGTATCTTTTGTTGTTTCTTTCATCTTTTCCATTTTTATCAGGACATCTAGCAGCTATATGACCTCTGTATTTTCCTTTTCCCCTGGACAACCTTTTTTCCATAAGTGCTTCAAGTTCTTCAAGATAATCATCAGTAGTGTCACTATCACTATTCACATGTTTCTTTCCTTTCATAGATTTATTGAGGACCAATTGAGATCTAAAAGCAGAATCAATACCTTGTGGATTGTAGTTATCATAATTTGACATTTCAAATGTAGTAAGTTTGTCTATCAGATTTTCCAGTTTTAGATTATTGTTAGGAGTACATCTTAGTTCTTGAATTGCAGAAACTCTAATAGCATATACAGGAAGTAGATTTATCAATACATTTTTCATAATAGTGTTCTCATCTATTGTTCCATTAGCTCCTCTAATGGCATTTCCAACTTCTTTTACTCTACCATAATACTGATTAACATTTTCACCTTCTTGCATTTTCATTTCATCAAACTTACCTCTTAGACTTTCTGATTTAGCTCTCAACACATTTGTGTCTCCACCATAGACATTTTCTAGTTTAGCCCACATCTGTTTTGCATTATTACAGCTCTTTATATCATCAAACTATGAATAGCTCAATGAGGATGCAATCTCCAACATCGCTTGATTGTGCTCTTTCTTTTCTCTTAGTTGTGCATCTATGAGAGGAGTAGTAGGTGGTACATAGTCATTTTCAATAAGTCACTTAGCATCATCTCCAATACTGGCCATATGTAGTTTCATGAAAATCTGTCATGTAGGGAAGTTACCTTTGTTCAACTTCAGAACCTCCTTTTTATACATCTTGATCTTTTCGCTCCAAGTACCTTCAAACTATTTTTAGGAGACCAAAGCTTTGATACCAATTGTTAGAATTAATTTAGAATAACTAAGAGGGGAGGGGTGAATCAGTTATCCTCATGTCTAGATGTACCAAATAAAATTTTTTGTATTATAAACAATTTAGATCTACTCGGCAGCAGTAGCATATGTAAACAACTTAATCATGTAGTTTACTATTTAATGTAAATAGCTTGTAGAAACAATCAGTAAAACAAACCATAAGCATTCACACAAGTTGACACAAGTATTTGACCTGGAAACCCAATATGGGAAAAACCACCAGTAACATGCTACCAAGTTTCCCTCTTCTAGAGTGAGCTCTCTGAGGAGCCAACCCTGTTAAAGGTTACAATAACACACTATTAGGTGTGACCTGGTTAAAGGATTTAATCACCCTTTCAGGAGTGGTCTTTTTAGAAGACTTAGAACATTCCACCTAAATGTCACCTTGCTTAGAGGATTTATACAAATGACTGTTAGGTCAACCTTGCTAAAGGATTTTAACTAATACAATGGTTAGAAAGTAATCAGCAGTTGTAATCTGATACATACAACTTACTTTGCAAATTTAGATCCAATTATAGCTCTAATGCTAACTTACTGAGAGGCCTGCATTGTCATTTCAATCTTCTGATCTACTTGGGTCAAGCAATCACACATGCAACTTTTTTCTTTTGTGTTCAGCCTTCTCTGCTAGGTCATGCCAATCAATAAATCAACTATGCAATCCTCTTGCATACATGTACAACAATTCATACATCCACTCTTTAATGAATAACCCCTTGAGGTTGTCATATACCTCTCTGTCTAGGTCAGATAAATATTGGCCACTTAATCAAGATCGTAGATCTTAGGTTAGGTCAAATCTAATGGATCATTCCATCATTTCATTACATTTACTTCTCCAAAGTAGTCTCTAATTAAATCTTGAATCCATGCATCAATTACAATTACCCATACATTAAATGATGTGGATCAATCTTTAATTAACTTTACATATCCCAATAAAATTAACTAAGTCGACCAGAGATCTCAAATCTCATCATTAATCCAAATATTGTAAGTCAGCCAACATCACTATTTCCACTCAGCAATTTCACTGGTGCTCGGCACTGGACAAACTTTCTCGTCACAAACAACTTCACTCGGCATCAAACCAAACTTGCTTGACACAAGCCAAACTTGCTCGGTACAAAACAGCCAGAAAAACTGCCTTTGAAAGATAAACAACTAATGACTTTGCCAGAGTGCCAACTAATCAAGTACCCTTTTATTTTCCTTAACTCAACCATTCACTTAGTCTTCTTGTTAAATCTTCTTCATCAATCAATAGATATGGTACTCAAACAGATAAAATAGTCTCAGCAGTTAAGGTTTGACATCAATGACAAAATAACAATTGCTTGAATTGTCACTTTGCAACAGTTATATGTCATGTAAAAATTTACAATTTGGTAAACATTTGTAAGATGAAAAGAGTAAGAGGTTTACCAAGATTGAATAAATATGATAGTGTTATGTGTAAGCAATGTGATTTGGGAAAAATAACAAAGTCTATTTTTAAGAGAAAAACCTATACTTCTGATAATGTTTTTGAATTGGTTCATACTGACCTTTGTGGACCTATTGGTGTAAAAAGCTACCGAGGTTATAAATATTTCATATTGTTTGTTGATTATTACTCTATAATAATGGCAGTAATGTTTCTCAAAGAAAAATTAGATGCTTTTCAAAATTTTAAGTGGTATTTGTCAAAAGTTGAAAAAGAGAAAGGTGAGAGATTGAGATGTTTGAGATCTGATAGAGGAGGAGAGTTTATATCTAATGAGTTAAACCCATTCTAAAATGATAGAGGAATTAAAAAATAGATGTCTTCTCCAAGGACTCCCCCTTAGAATGGAATATCAAAGAGAAGGTATAGATCAATAATGAATTGTACTAGAACATTGATGATAGAAAATAATCTTGCACAAAAGTACTAGAGAGAAGCTATAAGTACAACACTTTATACCTTAAACTGAGTACAAGTAAAGAAAGGTACTAATATTACACCTTATGAGTTATGGTATGGTTATGCACCTAATGTAAAATATTTTAGAATTTTTTGGAGCATATATTATATAATGAAGGACAATAGAAATGGAAAATTTGATGCTAAGAGTGATGAAGGCATATTCCTAGGTTATTTGACTAAGACCAAAGTGTTTATATGTTTGAATTCTAACACTAACAAAGTTGTGGAAAGTGAAAATGTTGGAATTGATAAATATGCATAAAGAATGAATTGGAATGAAAAAAAGAACCTAAAGATTATAGATCTTCCATTTATATTAACTAAGGAGAACCCAACAGTGTCCCTGAACCTGAAAAAGAAGCTTCCGAGGAACAGAATGATGCTGTCAAGCATCGGGAGGAAACTGTCGAGAAATCTAAGAATGAACACAAAGACACAAAATGAACCTGAAATCAACTTTAATGATGAATTTGAGGATGACCAACAAGAACAAAGAATACTAGAGAATACACTAGCAAAGTATGTAAGAAGATATCATAAACCAGATCAAATTATTTGAGATAAGTATTCAGAGGTCATGAAAAGAAGAAAATTGAAAAATTAGACATGCTTATTATGTGAATTTGAGCTCAAATCACTAAAATATGCTTTGGGTAATGAAGATAGGATACATGCCATGAATGAAGAGATTGAAAAAATTGAGAAGAACAAAACCTGGACATTTGTACCTAGACCAAAGGGGAAGAATTTTATTGGAACAAAGTGGGTATTTAGAAATTAGCTAAATGAACATGGAGAAGTTATAATAAATACGGCCAGACTTGTATGGAAAGGTTATGCACAAGAACAAGACATTGACTATGGTGAGACTTTTGCCCTAGTTTCTAGATTGGAAGGAGCTAGAACTTTACTAGCCTATACAACTTACAAAGAATTCAAAGTATATCATATGGATCTCAAATCATCATTTGTGAATGGAATACTGGAAGAAGAGGTATACATTGAACAAGCTGAAGGATTTTTTTATTTAAGCAAGAAGAATATGGTTTGCAAGATACATAAAGCATTGTATGGATAGAAGAAAGCCCCTAGAGCATAGTATGAGAGATTTCACAATTACTTAGTCAAGATTGGATTTACAAGGACAAATGAGAATAGTAATGTGTACTTAAAGTATGATAAAGGTAAAGGGATACTGTTAGCTGAAATATTTGTTGATGATATCATGTTTGGAGGACAAGATGTTTTATGCCAATTATTTACAAAAGAGATGCAAACTAAATTTGAGATGTCTATGTTTGGATAAAAAAAATTCTTTGTTGGTTTGAAAGTATATCAGATGAAGAAAGGTATCTACATTACACAATCTAATTATATCAAGGAGGTACTAAATTTTTTTGGCATGGAGGACTCCAGACCTGTAAGTACTCCCATGGATACTCAACAAAAACTATCAAATACTGATAAGAAAACTGAAGTGAATCAAACACTGTATAGATTAATTATTGGAAAACTACACTATGTTGTCCACAATAGACTAGATATTGCATTAGTAGCTGAAATTTTTGCAAGATTTTCTACAAACCCTAAAGATAGTCACTTAATAGTAGTAAAAAGGATTTTGAGATATTAGAAAGGTACAGAGGACAATGGATTATATTAAAAGAAGAATGATAATTTTGAATTCAAAGTTTACACAGATTTGGATTGGGAAGGTAATATTGATGACAGAAAGGGCACAAGTGGAGGTGAATTTTTTTTAGGAAATAGATTAGTCTCCTGGAAAAGCAAGAAACATAACTATATTTCTCAATCCACAGCAGAAGCTGAATATATTACAGCACCAGTGAAATATTCAAACATAGTGTGGATCAAGAAATTGTTTAAAGGTATATTGGAAGAGATCATAGAACCAGTTGTTATTTTTTTTATAACACTAGTGCTATCAATTTTTCAAAGAACTCTGTGATGCATACAAAGACAAACCATATTTCTATCAAGTATCATAACTTGAGAGAGCTGGTACAAGATAAAGAAGTAAGACTTGAATATGTTGATAGAAAGGAACAGTTGGTAGATATATTTATTAAGGTTTTATCTAAGGATGCTCATATGTATCGAAGAGGAAAATTAGGGTGATTCCCCTATCTAAGGCTAACTGAGATCATATAGACTAGTTGCATCAAATGTATTACATAGAAAATCTAAGAGATTGATGCAAAAGGTGGTCACACTTTAGGAGTTGCCTAAATCTGTGAAGTGTTAAGAAAATATGTGGATCATTCATAAGAAAGATGATAGAGGGAGCATAGAATTTAGAAAACCTGACTGATATAAGTGTTCCAATGAGTTTGCTTTCACAATCCACTAAGAAGATCTTCTCTATCTTCTTCAAGGATCCTAATCTCCTCTAGGTCCTTATTAGACTTAGATCATTAACTAATTCCTAATCTTACTCTTCTCTAAGAGTCTCCACTTGTGCTTCACCCTTTGAAAGACTAACACCCTATGATTACTTCACTTCCCACTTATCTTACTCACACTTAGAAGAGTCTAAATGCCAATTCTCACTCTAACATTCTTAAACCATTTGTAGGGGTGCCCATAAACATATAGAAATGAAATTTGATCAGTTTGAAAACCATCTTGAGGGTTTTCTTCACTCTTTTCAATCAATTTCACAATTTGGCTTAAGGAGGCCTAATTCCTTATAGCCCTATCCAGGGTGTTTTTCCCAATTATCTTTAAACTTTCCCAAATAACTTAAAAATATATGACCACATCCAAATAACCTTTATCCCACTACAAGAAATTTTTAAGGTTTTAAGTTCAATAGCCCTCCATACATAGGGTTCCTACAAACTAGGTCTTATAGGGCTAATAGGCCTAAAAACTAGGACAGTCTGCAACACTATGCTGAACTTGTCCAAAACTTGTCTCCACTGATTGGTATGAACTCAACCAACTAAGTATGTCAAGGTAACACAACACCCTAACTTAACATGTACTTAGACCATACAGATCTATCTTCCCCTGCTCATGGAAACTCACTATTTCTCGAGCAAACCACTAACCAGGCACTGCATGCTCGCCTAGGGCTTGGTCTTAAAAATAGCTACTTGTCTTTTCCTGCCTCCTAATTATACAACTATGTACACTAATGACTCCCCTATAATTTCCATATGTCCTTGGAAGTTTCCCACAGTTAGATTTCATGGGGGAGCCATATTTAGACTGACTGGTCAAGACAGGACCAGTGGACTACCTAAAACACAAAACAATTTAAACTAGACCTTAAACTACCTCAAGGAAACTTGGTCACTAAATGAGAAACGTTCCAAACACTCCTAAGAACACAAAAAAAACATTACTTCAAAGATTTCAATCCATAACTATGATTGTCTCAGGGAAATGCTCATGATTTTTTGAAATGCCAAATTGCATACTGTATTGCTCTTCTCCCAATGTTACAATGAATACTCTCACTGCATGATTTGAGTCTCTCATAAAATATATTCCTTCTTCCACCATTGTAGGGCCTTGTTGGCCAATTCCCCACTCCTAGAAACAAGGATAATATGATGTAACTATATTGCATGCAACATTTACAATTATTGCAAATGTTGTCATGACAACAAAATAGAAACTTTTGGCATCTTTTCATTTATGCCTCCTTCCTACATTTTAGGACCTCTATCCTTTCTATTTTGAAGATCCAAGAGCATTAAAGACCCTATGGCATCTCTATGTCCTCATTTATGAGATTATGACACATTCAAGACTCTAAACCAGCACCTAACAACTAAGTCTAAGAATTTGAAAACTACAAACAATGGCTATTTATGTGAGCTTAGTCCTAATGACTAACTCACTTAGCCTACATAGAAAAGACCTACTAAGGTCAAAATACAACTAACCTATATTGACTTGGCTAATGTCAAGTACAAGCCAAAATGAAACATGGAGGCTAGCCTAGGTGCTCCTGCACCATCCTCCCCAAAAAAAAAAGATCAATCCACCCTTGGATTGATGATGCTTGGATAAATACCTAGCTTTTTGAACTCTAATTCTTTGACCCATACTGCATCTGCATTTGTTTGATCATGTCTTTTGATCAAGTGCTCTTTATACTCTTTTGTTCTACTCTTCTTGTAGATTCTTGTATCCAGTATGTTGTCAGCTCCTTGGACTGTATCAGATGGTAATTGTAACTCTTCCACATCTCTGGTGACTTCTTGAAGACTCTGATCCAAGTCTTTCTTTGGTCCTTTGTAATGGGATAAATCTGCAATGTTGAAGATAGGTGACAGTCCTCTATCTTATGTGAGTTCTACTTTGAAAGCATTATCACCATACTTAGCCAAGATAGGACAAGGGCCTATCCTTCTCATCTGAAAATTGTGAGGGACTCCCTTCTACAATCTTGATTTATTGATATGTACCATTACCATGTCACCCACATTAAACTCAACTGTCCTCCTACTTTTATCAACCTTTACCTTATGTTTCAAGGTGTTCTCTGTCAAGGTTTTTTGAACTGTATCATGAATCTCTTGAATGGCTTGAGAAAAATCATCTACATATCCACTTTCTTTCACTCCATCCTTCAAGTCTCTCAACTCATAGACTCCTCTAGGATGTAATCCATACACTACCTCAAAGGGGCTCTTCCCTGTTGACCTATTGATGGTGTCA
>MU224968.1:1932810-1947415 GCA_018584345.1 Thuja plicata
CTTCAGTCTATCCATCAGTTTGAGGATGGTAGGAAGATCCAAAGGATAAATTAGTGCCTAGTCTTTGCCAAAGAGTCTTCCAAAAATGACTCATAAATTTGGTGTCTCTATCAGACACAATGCTCTGTGGTAACCCATGGATTCTTACTATCTCTTTGAAGAATAGAGAAGTTATTTGGATGGAATCATTAGTCATCTTGCATGGCACAAAGTGAGCCATTTTTCTAAACCTATCCACAACTACATACACACTATCCATACCTTGTCTTGTTTTAGGTAACCCAACTACAAAATCCATGCTTAAGCAATCCCGTGGTCTAGTCGGAATAGGTAGCGGCTGATAAAGGCCAACATTTGATGAAGTACCCTTGGCTCTTTGACACATAATACAACTCTCTACATACCTTTTGACATCAATATTCATCCTCAGCCAATAGTAGAACCTTTGAACTAGTTCTTGTGTCTTTTTGATCCCAAAGTGACCACTCAATGCACCATTGTGCTTCTCTTGAATCATGTTCTCCCTAATAGAACCTCTAAGGAAACATAGCTTATTACCTTCAAACAAAAGGTTACTTTGCAAAGTATATTCCACATACTCACTATGGAAATGGCTCTTGTATTTAACACATACCTTGTAAATATCTCCAAAGTCCTCATCTTCAGCATATAGATTCTTGAAGTGATCTATTCCCATGCTCTTCAACTGAATCTCTTGAATAGTAAGATCTCTTCTTGACAATGCATCAAAAACTTTGTTGAGGACACCTTTCTTATGTTTGATGTTAAAGGTGTAAGCCTGTAGGTATTAAACCTACTTCATGTTCTTGTGGCTCAAGTTCTCTTGAGAATTCAGAAAACTTAAGGCTTGATTATATGAATAAATAATGAACTCCTTGGGCAGCAAGTAGTGCCTCCACTTTCTCAAGGCTTGAACCAATGCATATTACTCAAGGTCATAAGAAGAATACTTCTTCTTTTCTTCACTCAACTTCTCAGAGTGAAATGCTATAGGTCTACCCTCTTGGCTAATAGATATGTTGCTTAAATCACATTCAATGGTGAAAATATTCTCAAAGCTTGGTAAGACTAACACTGGTTGAGTAGCAATATTTTCCTTTAGAAACTCAAAGCTCTTGTTGGCTTTTTCATTCCACATGAACTTGGTCTTCATTCCTCCTTTGATTGTATCCTACATTGGAGCACAAATATCACTAAATTGCCTTATGAACTTCCTATAATATTGAGCAAGGCCATGAAAACTCCTTACCTCTTTTGCTGTCCTTGGAGTGGGCCAATTCATAATGGCCTCTACCTTACTCTTTTCCATTTTCAAATTACCATGAGATAGAACAAATCCTAGGTACACTAGCTCTATTTTAATGAACTCACATTTCTCCAAGTTAATCATTAAATTCTCTTCATGTAACCTCTTAAGTACTAATTCTAGATGTTTGAGGTGTTCCTCTCTTGTCTTACTAAAGATGAGTATATCATCTAAGTATATCACTACAAGCTTGGCAATGTGGTCTTTAAGTACTTCATTCATCAACCTCATAAAAGTTGATGGGGCATTTGATAAGCCAAATGGCATGACTAGCCATTCATATAGCCCTTTAGTGGTCTTGAAGGTTGTCTTCCACTCACCTCCTTCATTCACCCTTATCTGGTGATAGCCACTTTTTAAATCTATCTTGGTGAAGTGCCTTGCACCTCCTAAACAATCCATCAAGTCTTCTATCCTAGGGAAAGGGAGCCTATATCTAATAGTGATCCTATTTATGGCTCTGGAGTCAGTACACAATCTCCAAGTACCTCCTTTCTTAGGGGCTAGGACTGTGGGTACAGCACAAGGACTAATACTCTTCCTTATAAGACCTTGTTCTAGTAATTCTTGAATTCGCCTAGCTATTTCCTCATTCTGTTGGGGTGTCATCTTGTAGGCTTCCTTATTAGGTAGGGTAGCTCCAGGAATATGGTCAATCTTATGGCTCATGGGTCTTATAGGGGGTAATATTTATGGTTGTCCATCACTTACAATGCCTTCATACTTCTGCAAAAATTCTTGTATCTCTTGTGGCCGCTTTGTCCTCTTCACCGTTTTGTCTTCCTCTTCCTTGGGCTTCAACACTAGAGAAAAACCAACTCCTTCTCCTTCTTCCATGGCCTCCAAGAACTTTTTCTCACTCACCATTAGTACATTTGGACCAGTTCTCTTCACTTCTACATCTTCTAACAATGACTAAATTTTGAAAGTCATGTTATCCTTCCATAAAGTATAGGATTTCTTCACTCCATCATGGATAGCTTGGCGGTCAAATTTCCATGGCCTGCCTAGGAGAAAGTGACATGCATCCATGGGAAGCACATCACATAATACCTTGTCCTTATATCTCCCTATAGAGAACTCTACACATGCTTGCTCATTCACCAAGACATGTTGTCCCTTATTGAGCCATGTTACCTTGTAGGGATGAGTATGAGGTACTCTTGTCATACCTAACTTGTTCTGATTAAGAAAAAATAGGTTTTACAAGGACCCGAAACCTTTACAAAAGAAACCAAAGTATCCAGCAGGTTTTACAAGGACCTGCAACCTAGAATTTAAAGATACACAGTTTTAAAAGCATAAACAGCTATGCCAAGGCAACAGAACAGAAAGGAACAGCAACACAACAAGTCGACCATAAAAAAGTCCCAAAGTAATAACAGGATACAGCAGGGACAGCAAAAAAAGACCAGCCAAAAAAAGCAGAGAAAAAACAATTACATATCTTTAACCATCTCTTCTGCTTCAAGGACCATGAGTTGCATGTTATTAACTGAGTTTTTCAGCTCCTCAGTCTCTTTGTCCTCGTTAGGGCTCTTTTTATTCGCACTGGCTCTGGTTCTCGATCCCGGTCCCGTCTTCTCCACATTGCTGTTGTCTTTTTCCTTATTGATCATTTCCAGTTTATCCATGAGGATTTGAGCATGACCACAGTAGGATTTCAAGCTTATGAGACATTGTTCTCCAATTTTCTTAATATATGTCTCCAATCTTTTAACTTTTTTGTGCAGACTCTTAATATCATCATCCCTGTTGTCCTTTTCCATGTTATCTTTAATTTGATTGATTTGTTTTTCCATGCTTTCCACCTTGTTGGCATATTCAACCTGAGCTTCTGAATTGCCGACAACATCCCTCATTTCCTTCAGACATTTCGCCACTGGTTTATCCCCTATCCCCATTCTGTTAAGAATTTTCATCTCTTCCTGAGTTTTCTCAACTTGATTTTTAAGAGTAACCTAATCATTATACATAATTTTAATGAAACCAGAAAAATCATCAATAATGCCTAACTTGTTGACTGTTTCCTCTGATACAATATTATTAGTAGACCCTGAGTCTATGATAACCCTACATACTTTTCCCATCACCTTACATTTTATTCTAAACAAAGACCTCCTTTGGCTTGGCTCCTCCTTGATTGGCTCCTTGATCAATGTTCTCCTCATCATGAGATTCTCACCTTCCTCTTAGATTAGTGGATCCTCAAGGTGTTTATCAGCTGTACTTGTGTCTTCTTGGACTAGATTAGTCCTCTTGTTACCTCCTTGAGAAGTACCACTCTTCTCTGGACACCTATAGGTCGGGTGTCCCATTTGGTTACAATGGTAACATTTCATATTGGCAAAGTAATTGCCTCTTCCTTGTCCACCACTTCTACCTCTGAAATTGGAGTTCCTTCCTCTACCACCTCTGCTAGAACTTTCTTCTTGCTACTCATTGTATTTGAATTATCCTTGTGTCCTTGATTCTGAACTCCTCCCACCATATCCACCTCTTTTTCCTCTACTATCTCTTCCTCTACCTCTTCCTTTAGAACTTTGTTCTTGCTTCCTCTTAACTTTTTCTTCTATCTTCAAGGTCATTTGATATCATTGGTAGATGGTTTTGATGTTCACTAGACTCATATCATCTTGAATAGACCATTTAAGTCCATTCTTATACCTAGCTAGCATGATGCTTTCATCTTCAACCACTTGTGACTGTAGGCACAACTTTTGGAACTCATCAGTGTAGTCTTGGACATCTAAGTCTTTTTGTCTGAGATTATGTCTCCTCCTATGTAGCTGCACTTCATAATCATCATAAAAATAGGTTTGATTATTCTTAGTCACCATGCCAGGCTTCCATGTGGCTATATGACACTTTCCTTCCTTCTCTCTTTTAGTTTGAACAAATTTCCACCATGTGAGAGCTAAACCTCTCAATCTTGACTTGGCCACATTCACTTTTTGGGCCACTGTGATACCATCACATTCAAAATGGTTCTCTATGTTGTCTATCCAATCCACTACTGAATCTAGATCCATTTTTCCACTAAATAGTGGCACACCCTCCAAAGATTTACCACTCAAAGCCTTCAATGCCTTTAAGAAGGGTTCTTGGTCACTAACAGGATCAAGGGTTGGAGCTTCTTCTTCTATGTCTACTCCTTTATCCTCTACTTCTTCTTCTTCTTCTTCTTTCTAGTCAATCTTATCCTTCATCTTCTCATCTTTGTCTTTCTTATCCTTCATCTTCTCATCTTTGTCTTGGACTTCTCCCAAGAGTTGCTCCATTTGAGACAACCTTTCTCTTAATGACTTGTTGTCTTCTTCTTGTTCTTCCACCTTTTTAGCTAGCTCAACATTAGTCACCATGACTTTGTCTTTTTTTCTGATCCTCTAGGTGTATTCTCCCTCACTAATTTAGTAGGCCAAAACATCCACCACAATCCTGATCTTTAATCAAGCTCTGATACCAATATGATGTAAGTGTTCCAATGAATTTACTTGCACAATCCACTAAGAAGATCTTCTCTATCTTCTTCAAGGATCCTAATCTCCTCTAAGTCCTTATTAGGCTTAGATGAATAACTAATTCCTAATCTTAATCTTCTCTAAGAGTCTCCACTTTTGATTCACCCTTTGAAAGACTAACACCCTATGATTACTTCACTTCTCCACTTATCCTACTCACACTTAGAAGAGTCTAAATGCCAATTCTCACTCTAACATTCTTAAACCATTTGCAGGGGTGTCCATCAACATGTAGACATCACATTTGATCAGTTTGAAAACCATCTTTGGGGGTCTCTTCACTCTTTGCAATCGAGTTCACACTTTTGGCTTAAGGAGGCCTAATTTCTTGTAGCCCTATCCAGGGTGTTTTTCCCAATTATCTTTAAACTTTCCCAAATAACTTAAAAATCTATGACCATATCCAAATACCCTTTATCCCCTTACAACACATTTTTAATTTTTTAAGTTTAGTACTCTCCTTACATAGGGTTCCTACAAACTAGGTCTTATAGGGCTAATAGGCCTAAAAACTAGGACAATTTGCAAGACTATGCTAAACTTGTCCAAAACTTGTCTCTACTGATTGGTATAAACTCAACCATCTCAATATGTCAAGGTAACACAAATCCCTAACTTAACATGTACTTAGACCGTACAGATCTATCTTTTCCTGCTCATGGAAACTCATTGTTTCTCGACCAAACCACTAATCAGGCAGTGCATGCTCACCTAGGGCTTGGTCTTGAAAATATATGCTTGCCTTTTCCTACCTCATAACTCTACAAATATGTACACTAATGACTCCCCTATCATTTCCATCTATCCTTGGAAGTTTCCCATGTTTACATTTCATGGGGGAGCCATATTTAGACTGACTGGTTAGGACATGACCAGTGGACTACCTAAAACACAAAAAAATTAAACTAGACCTTCAACTACCTCAAAGAAACTTGGTCACTAAATGAGAAATGTTCTGAACACTCCTAAGAATACAAAACAAACATTACTTCAAAGATTTCAATCCTTAAAGTATGACTGTCTCAAGGAAATGCTCAGGATTTCTAGAAATACCAAATTGCAGACTGTATTGCTCTTCTCCCAATGTTACAATGAATACTCGCACTCTATGATTTGAGTCTCTCATACACTAGATGCCTTCTTCCACCATTGTAGGGATTTTTTGGTTGATTCCACACTCCTAGAAACAAGGAGAATCTAATGTAACCATATTGCATGCAACATTTGCAATTATTGCAAATGTTGTCAAGACAACAAAATAGTAACTTTTGGCATATTTTCAATTATGCCTCCTTCCTACATTTTAGGACCTCTATCCTCTATATTTTGAGGATCCAAGAGTATTAAAGACCCTATGGCATCTCTATATCCTCATTTGTGAGATTAGGACACATTCAAGACTCTAAACCATCACCTAACAACTAGGCCTAAGAATTTGAAAACTACAAACAATGGCTATTGATGTGACCTTAGTCCTAATGACTAACTCACTTAGCCTACAAAGTAAAGACCTACTAAGGTCAAAATACAACTAACCTATCTTGACTTGGCTAATGTCAAGTACAAGCCAAAATAAACAAACATGGAGGCTAGCCTAGGTGCTCCTGCACCACTGATACACAGATATCTACATGATGAAGATGTATGTCTTTGGCATTGTTGTCAATGAGGGAGAATTACTCAAGAAAACATTTTGGGAGATATACTATGAGGAATATATTTAGAGATCATATATAGAGATAAAATCTATCTAGGAGGGAGAAAATATTTGTATTGGAGAGAAATAGAATGAAGCTAAGGACATTATTGAAAATCTATTTACAAAACATAATTTTTGGATTGGTTGGGAATTTTGCTTGTGTTTTCCACCAATGGAAAAGAGGGAGATTTTTTGAAACTACAATTGGAACAGTTGTTATATTTCCTTTGATGTCAAACCTTAACTGGTAAAGTGCCATGTTAATTGATTGATGAAGAAGATTTGAAAAGAAGAGATAATAAGAAGACTTGGTGAAATGGTTGAGTTATCTGAAACTACAATGTGTAATTGATGAGATCGCACCTTGACAAGGTAATATATTGTTTATCCTAAGTCTAAGTGAATTTTGGATATCTACAAGATTAGTCTTGACCGAGTAACAAAGAAGGAGATAAAGGAACTTATGTTGGTGCTGAGTTATAGGAGTGTTGACCGAGCGCTAGTACGTGCTGACAAATTTTAGTGGTGAGCAAACATTAGTATTTCTCGAGTTTTAGTATATTACTGAGTTATCTAATGATGACTGAGTAGAAGAACACAATATTAACCAAGTATAAGTATTTTGACAGTTTTAGAGAGATTTGAGATCCCAACTAGCATTGTTGTTTTTCTTAGGATATGCGAAGCGTATTTAAGATAAGGATATTTTTTTGTGGAGAATTAAATGAGAATTTAATATATGTTTAACCATCTTTATGTATAGATTCAAGGAGTTTTAGGATGTATTATACAATGTATATGGAAAAAAATGTTTGAATGATTTGTTGGATCTGACCAAACCCTAAGATCTATGGTGATGATTAAGCGGCAATAGATCAAGCTAATCAATCAGAGAGGTATAAGATTAACCTAGTTGCAGATATGTGTGTGTATGGTATGAGGTTAATTTAGTTGATTGGAAAATCTAAGCAGAAGCAAGAAAAGTTGAAGAGAGAATTACAAGACTGCACAGTGATGATTTCTTTAAGGATTTCCAAGAAGATATGGAGGATAGAGATAACATTGAAGGAAAGTAAGTGAATTGGCATTTGAGCTATAATTGGATCTATATTTGCAAAGTGAGCTATATGTTTCAGATCATAATTTTTTGTTACTTTCTAACCATTGAATCAGTTGACAAAATCCTTGTAAACAAGGTTGACCTAACAGTCATATTGTTAAATCCTTTAATCAAGATGAAATTCTAATGGAATGGTCTAAGCTCTCTAATAAGGATCACTTTTAACAAGGTGATTAAATCCTTTAATCAAGTCACATTTAACAGTGGGTATTGTAACCTTTAAGTAGGTTGTCTTTTCACAGAGCTCACTTTAGAAGAGTGAAAAATTGGTAGCATGCTACTGGTGGTTTTTCCCATATTGGGTTTCCATGTTAAATCTTGGTGTCATACTTGTGTGAATTTTATTTGATGTGTTGTACTGTTAAGATTTTATATTCTACAAGTTGATTACATTAGGACAGTAAACTGCAAGTTTATATTATTGATTATATAGTATAGAGACTGAGTGGATCTGACTTTGTTGAAGTGTTTGAAAGTTCAATTGGCACCTCTAGAACTAGGATAATTGATTCACCCCTCCCCCCATCTCTATTTTTATGAATCGTTCTAACATGTTTTTATGTATTTTTTGACCTAGTGCTTCTGCGATTATAAAAATAGAAATGGTGAGATAGGGTACCCTTTCCTTATCCCTCAAGATATATTAAAGAAAACTTTTGCACTTCCACTTATTAAGATGGATATTTTGGGAATTGAGATACAACTATATATCATATTAATCCATTTCTTACAAAAGCCAAAATCCTCTAATCATTTACATAAGAATCTCCAATCCACTTTGTCATATGCTTTTTGAATGTCTAGTTTGACTAACTTGCATGGTTCCTTGCTGCTTTATACTATATACATTATTTCTTAAGATATGATAATTCCTTCAAAAATGCATCTATTCGGGACAAAACCTTTCTGTTCTTTTGAGATGATCTTGGGTAAAAACATTTTAAGTCTATTACCTAAAGCCTTGGATAGAATTTTATAAATATTGTTGCATAATGATTTTGGTCTAAAGTCACCCACGTCTTCATAGTTATTTTGTTTTGGGAATAAGGTTTATAAAGGTGTTGTTTATTTAAGAGAGGAGGGCACCCAAGTTGTGAGTGGTTTCTATGGCCTCCCATAGTTCTTCCCCTAAAAAATGCCAACATTTTGGAAAAAGAGTGCTTGAAATCCATCAAGGCCTTGGGCTTTATCATGATGCATTTGAAATAATACTTTTTTAATTTTTTGTTAGCGAAAACTTTCTATTTAAAAATTTGTTGTTGTTATCTGTTAATAGTTTAGGAATTAAGATTATAACAGATTGGTGTGCTTTGAGGTTAGAAGAATTGAAATTGTTTAGAATATTGTAGTAGTAGCTCACAAATTAATTCGCTATTGCTTTTGGTTCTTCTAACATATTGCTTTGGGAGTCTTTATTCTTAATGATTCTATTTATGTTCCTTCTGATCTTAGTTCTATTATGGAAAAATTTCATATTTTTATCACCTTCCAAGAGTCATATTTCCCTAGACTTATGCTTCCAAATACTTCTTTGGCTAACAGGTATTCCTGTTTGGCGAGGAGTTCTTTTTCCTTGTGGTATCTTTCCTCATTCATGCCCCATTTGATAAATTCTTCTTTGAGATTTTTTATATCATGTTCCACTACTATTTTGCATCAAAAATGTTATTGAAGTGTTATATATTCTATATAAGAATTTTATTCTTAGGGTCCTTAAGTTTGGAAACAAAATAAAACATTTTAGAGCCTTCAAAAGTTTCATCTTTCCACCAATTTTCTAATAAAATCACGAAATCCTTATGCTGGAACCTCATGTTTTCAAATTTGAAAGGATTTTTGTTGGTTATCCTAGCTTTAGAGATTTCTAATCTGACTGGGAAGTGGTTAGAAATCAGCATTGGTTAAGATTTCAGTCGCAAAATCATAATCAATGTCCCCAAGATCTCCTTTAAGAAAGAATCTATCTAATCTTTCTACAATTGGGTTGAAACCTGCTCTTTTATTTTTCTAGGCATTTATTCCATTACTTGTTTTAAAATCAATTAGATTGTTGTTATTCACCTAGGTGTTGTAGTTCTTCTATGACTTGGAGATATGTGTGGATCCCCCATGTTTCTCATTGAAATATAAGATTGCATTATAAGCCCCTCAAAGGATGTTAATATTTTGATTGCCCTCCTTAATGTGCTTTTCTATATCCAACTAGACCTCTTTTTATTAATATTGTTGGTGGGACCATAGACATTGGTGATAACAAATTTTAACTGGCTACTAGTTCTCTTGACTAGTCTTGAAATCCAATTTCACAATTATAGTTTCAACCTAATTACCTAGGATCCCAAATAATTTATGTTACCCAAATATTTCACATGCGGCATAGCAGTCATAACAATTAAAAAATTTGCATAAAGAAACATCTCTTTAACATTACTGTTCAGCCAATATAGATGAATACATTACTATTACATTCATATTATTAGATTTTATTTTTACTCTAAGTTTTGATCAAATTCACACTTTCATATTCATAAACGATCATTACATTGTGCATTCTTAGACAAGTGTTCCTTCAAGGTCACATCTTGCATACTAAAACATAGAGGACATATGCAGAAAAGAAAGTAAGAAGGAAGCATGATGAAGTCTAGGGTCTATGTATTGCCTTTAAGAGGTCTTCTAGTTTCTAGAGTGGTTCATCTGCATCATCTAAAGTCTTTCATGTCCTATCTTGTCTTTGTCTATCCTCAATCCTAGGTCTTCTGTGGTCATATTTCCTGCATCATGGTGTGAAAGAGATATTAGATCCAATTGGATCTAAGCAATACACAAAAGCCTAAAAAATACCATGCATCAGTCAAACTCCCTGAACTGCACATTTACTAATGATATAAATGCGATAGAGAGATATGCATTTGCATTGACAAAATAATAATATCATAAAGACATATCTTTATGTAAATTTTGTGCTATATTTGAAAGAAGCAGTGAGTGTCACGAGCCCGTGCTCAAACTTCACAAATATGCATTATTAAAGAAATATTCAAATGTAGATTTCAACATTAATGTGCAAGAAAATGATTGAACTATATTGTGTCAATGTGAGTTGTGCATATGAAATGCAGTACATAACAAGTTTCTATAGGGTGCATGCATACTGTTATAGGTTTTGACACTATGGATGCTAATAGTTGAATGATAGAAGGGTAAGAACAGTATTATTAAATGTTGTTATAAAATATGCATAACAGAGAATAAATGAGCAAGATTCAAGCTTTCAAAGACTGGATTATGCATATGAAGATGCAGTTTTAAATAGTGCATATATATGTAAAATCAAATGATGATGCTATGTAAAGTATATAAGATACATGTCACTATAGCAGAAAAGACAATATGCATATACGAGGGAGAATGCAGCTCATAAGAAGGTGTTTATAGTGTTGTCATAGAACAGTATGCCTTTGGAAATGATAAGGAAAACAATGCAGAAAACATCTACTTCTAAAAATGATGAAAAGACAATGTGCATATACTGTCAAGCATAAGTTATTTTTTGTGCATATATCCATAAGAGTGGAACAAGTACAATATCCATATTCTTAATATGAATTTGAAGAAAGGTTATATGCGGGGTATTAGTCAAACAGTGTATTCTGGTATGCTAAAATAATAGTGTTGTAGGTACCCATGTTGATAATACTGTTATGATTTCGGGACTGATGTCTAAATAATATTGGTATGCTCAGTGCATACAAGGCGGGATAGCATGAAGAGAGATGGAAGACATCTAACAGAAGACTCCCAAATAGCTGCAGTTCATAAACTGACAGGTTGCATATTTTTGTGTTCACTTCTAGATCTACGAAGTAAGCTATGTGGGTGTTTAGCAAAAAAAAACATTGAATCATGAAAGAAATAGATGCAGATTCTTCAAGCATTTATAAAATCAATAGCCCCGAATTCAATGACAACAGGTAGTTAATGAAGGAGACTCTAATTAAGGATCCAACAATTCAAATGGAAAATAGTACATTTTTACATCAAAGATAGCAACATATTCAACATATTTATGTTTACATTCTAAAGAGATGCTCAGTATTATCTACAAAACTATGAACTAAGAGTGTTTTTTAACATAATGTTACAGTAAATGCCTCTTATATGTGATTGTTTTAGATAGTGGAGTTTCATCAAACAAGGAAGCATCAATAATTCTTACTAAATTTTGTATTTGAAGAAAACAAAGATAATGTTTTTGAAACATTTTAGGAGTACAAAACCCGTGTTCTACTTCAAATTTAGAAAAACATTAAAACTGATAACTTCAAGTGCTAAGCCATGTGGGTGTCTAATTTTTACCATTCAATCAGCAGACGGTGTAAAAGCCAAAGGAGGTGAGCAAGAAGAAATTAATATCAGCTTAGCTATAAGGTATAGACAAGGATGGAGTCAAAATCTAAACAGAGAGAAAAGAAGAAAATACTTATCTTTGAGTTGATGACAAATCCCATGCACTGTTGTAAATTCCTCAGAAGAACCCTTGGTAAGAATCCAAGCCAAGGATGGTGCCATATATTATGGCATATAAACCCTAGAAGATGTGGAACCCCTGGTAAGGAGCCCAAGTTCAAAGTTCAAGAAGGATACATGCAAAGTGCCGTTATTTATGGTTTTAAACTTCAGTTTGAAAGCATGTAAATTACAGAGATAGAGCTTGAGCTTTGTAAGGAAAAAGAATACATGAAAAATGCCTTGTTTCATGGAAATAAAAAGTGTGTGCAGCCATGGTGGAGAAAGCCCAAATTCTCCTCACCCAAGGTTACATGAACAAAGGAGAGCGCGACATTATGAGGATCCTGATTTCTATGAAAACATGAAGCTCCAGTAAGAGACAAAACCCCAGCAAGCATTCAAGATATCTGCAGAGAACGCCCATTTTATGGTATCTAAACTCCGAGTATGATCAAACACCAAGAGAATAGAAGCCCGAGCTTCTTAAAGGAAGACATAAACAAATAGTGCCACCCATTGTGTGAAAGGCTGAAGTCAATAGCCGCTTGAAATACATACAGAAAGCAGTGCCATTTATTAGGGATTGAGCTCAAGATACACTGGAGGCCACGAGGATGCAAAATAGAGCCCGAGCTCTTCTCACCCTAGAGTCACAAACAAGCAATAAATTCCAGATAGGCCCAAGTTTAGCACCAGATAGATGCATGAATATTGCCATGTATTATGGCAGGTAGATAACCATGGTGAACTCCAGCGAGCATCAAAACAATGAGCACAATAAGGTCACCAGCATGGTGGCACCCAATAGAAAAAAACCCTAAGTTTTTTCCCAAAATATGAAATACAATGCAAGAACCGAGTATATGCCAGAAAAAAATGAAATATGAAGTCTGTCTATAGGAAATAAATGCCAATTAATGTGACAGTGTACTCCAGTCAGCATCGAGAATGGAAAATTGCCAATTCACTTTTACCTTTGAAAAACTTTTTTTGAGTTTCAAAATTGTGTCAAAGTGATGGTAGTTGGTCTATTTTAAAATTTTTTAATTTAAATTTAGGTCTTTTAGTCTTAGGTTTAGATTTTTTAAATTTGTTAATTATTGGCACATATTGTAAAAGGAATTTTTATCCTTATTAAAAGGCCAATAAATAGGGATATTGTAGGAGTTGATTTGGAGAGGAAATTAGAGGGCCATTTTTTAGCTAAAATTGAGCATTTTTAGGGGTTGGCTTTTAGGTACTAACCATGCCTTAGGTTTAGGGATGTGCTATTTTTGAGGAGCTTGACTGGAGGCTAAGTTTTAGGCATGATTTTGGCCTAAGAATTAGGATGATCTTTCTGTTTGGAGGAGATTTTTTGAGGGAGATATCATTTTTAAGATTAGCCATGTGGGCTATTTAGTGGACCTTCATTTTCATAGTTAGAGGTTCAGATTTGGTGGAAAAGAGGTTTTAGTGAACTATTTTGTTCCTATACCACTTTTTTCATGCATTTTGTATCCATTGAGTTGTAGATCTTGGAGAAAAGGCTCAAAGTGAATTCATTGTTCCTTGATGCCTTGGAGATACTATTTGTAAACTACTTGTCAGATTTTTGGAGGATAATAAAGCAAATCATCTATTTTTCCTATATGCTCTTGAGTTTTGATTTATGAATCCTGTTTCATCTTTCTTCATAAATGTTATTCATTTTGGTAGCTAGGAGAAGTGAATGTTTATTATTCCTCCTCTATGTGGACATGATCTAGACCTCATGAAGAAAATGTATGTTTGTTAATTATCCAAGCTATTTGTGGTAAAACCTTGATAGCATGCATCTATTAACCTATATGTTGAGTAGAGATTCAGGGTGTTAAGATCTTCATTTGTAAGTCAGGATTGAAGTTTTCATGTTTTTGCAAAGTCTGATTTCATTTTGGTGTATCACCCCATTTCCCATTCAATTTTAAATACTTCTTCCCTTTTCCCATTAAGTTACAAATCAAGAGGTGATATTCCATATCAAATAGGAATCGGCCTAGAATCCAGAGACTCTTCCTCATCCATAGTTCACCCACAGCTAGAGGAAGTTTCCATTGTGAGGATGGAATTGTCATGAAGCCTTAATACCTAATTTAGGGTGACAATTCTAAGCCTGAACAATTTTTGGCACGCCTGGTGGGACCAGAAGGTCATGGATTTCATAGTTCTTGCTGGTTTTTGATATGCATCCAGTAGGTTGCATGTTGTTTGGAGGTCAATGTTATGCATATCTAGTGGCTCTAAGCTAATATCTACTGGTTTTATGCAAATTTGGTGCCTAAGATGTTAGGAATAAGGTGTCTCAACCTTGGATAATTCCTATTCTTATTATTTGTTTTGTAAAATGTATTTCTTGCAAATAATGTTGATGTGTCGGCATCTTGAATAGTGTGTAAGGAGATCAT
>MU224968.1:1958324-2003111 GCA_018584345.1 Thuja plicata
GAACCAGATATTTTGACTCATATTTGTGAATTTGTTTCAATATTGGATCCTATTTTCATCTTTTCTAACAAGTGTCAAATCATTTATTATCTAAAGGAAGTGAGTAGATTTATGTTCCTTCTCAAGAAAATCAATTGCTCCAAGGCCTTATATGAGAAATGTATGTTTGTTAATTATCCAAGCTGTTTGTGGTAAAATCCTTATAGCATGCATCTATTAACCTATATGTTGAGCAGAGATTCAAGGTGTTAAGATCTTCATTTGTAAGTCAGGATTAAAGTTTTCATGTTTTTGCAAAGTCTGATTTCATTTTGGTGTATCACACCATTTCCCATTCAGTTTTAAATCCTTCTTCCCTTTTCCCATTAAGTTACAAATCAGGAGGTGATATTCCATATCAAACAGGAACCGGCCTAGAATCTAGAGACTCTTCCTCATCCATAGTTTTCCCATAGCTAGAGGAAGTTTCCATTGTGAGGATGGAATTGTCGTGAAGACTTAATACCTGATTTTGGGTGACAATTCTAAGCCTAAACAGTTTCTAATCCTCATGATGCGCCATTTTTTCTTACCATAGTGATTTCATATACCTACCTTGAGATATATTCTTGTTTATTCTTTTTTATTTAATTTGGTTTCTTGAAGTAATATCATTTTTGAATTAAAGATTTTTAGGTTAAGTTTTAATAATATATATTTTTAGGGGCATTTATGCCCCTAACATTCCATGTACTGATCTTCATTGGCCCTTGGGAAGGACGTTCCCCTTCCTTGCATAAAATAGTTCAGTGAGTTTAATTTGATTTTCTGCAGATCCATCCTTGTTCCTTAGTTCAATCATCAACCTCCTTCTCCTTTTTCTAGGACATTTGGCTATTATTAGAGACTCAAGCCCGTCAATTAAAGTAGTGGTACCCATATTCCTATTTTAATTGGTTATGCCTTCCAAATACTCCATTGTTTCCTAAACTTCACAAGGCTGATCAATCTCATCCATCACATCCTTTATAATTATTTTCTCAAGAACTTTTAAAAATTCATCAATATCAGATTCAACTTCTTCATGATTTATGCCAATTCCATCTACTTGTGATTCTTCATTCTCATTATTAGAGTCCCTAATATTTTACTTCATCTTTGATACTTCCTTGTGATCCATGTTTAACTTACTTAGGATACCTTCTTTAATATTCCTTTAGGTTTCTAATCCAACATCAATGTCATATTCTTGAATGTTTTCTATGTTGATTCTCTCTAATTGATTGAAGAAAGCTTCTCCATAATCTTCAATAGTTTGATTCCCTTCAACTAGTTGACATCATGCATCCTTGTACAAAGTTTCTAATTATATAGGTATCTTGATTTCTTCTTGAGTCTTTACAGATCTATCATCTATCTGATTCTCGTGATCTTTACAAAAGTTGGATCTTTCTTCTATTACGTGCCATTATGTTATTTATTCCCTCACTTAATTGTGGACTATGATGATTTCTTTAATCACATTACTCAATAAGTCCATATTTTCTTCTACGTCTATTACAATCCCAGTTTTGACCTATCGAGTGTTAACCTCCATAATTTATAGTCCATTCTCAATTTCATTCCTTTCTTGTTCCCGTACTATTTCCTCTACCATCTTCCCTATTATACTGTGCATAATGTCATTGTATATTTTAAGTGTTCCCTCTTGTATGTTAGCAAATGTTATTCCTTCCCCTCTCCTTATTTCCTCCTTATTAAAGTCCCCTAAATATGTTGCAAAATTGTGCTTCATTCTGGGGGGATCATTTATCCATTCAGAAAATTAAATTTCATTAGATTTTGGCATTTCGAATACTTCATCTAAGTTGATAAGGGGTTTATTGATGTCATTTTAGAATAAGAAAAAATATTATTTTAGAAATAAATGCAATAAAAAGTGGTTTCATTTATATCATAAGCATTGTTCCAACATATGTTATACAACTTACTTGGTGAATGAAACTAATAGGGAAGTACCATCAAAGTTTTTTTTATCCAATAATTCAAATATTTTGATGTCATCAGAGAAATTTCACCCTCCCTAAAATTGAATATGTCATTGAGATAATAAATTAAAATAAAGGAATTTCTAATATTAAGTGATTGAGAATGATCCAATGATCATAATTTGTATTTTTATAATAATCATCAGACAAAATCGATAAAAAAAAAAAAATTAACTTTGAATGTTGAATCCTTATAAAGATAATTTTTTTCCAAAAAAGATCGGATAAATATTAGTTACTTTTAACACAGACGAAGTACCAAACTAGTATTTAATTATCTGAAAAATAACAAAAAATAATATTTAACTCTTATGTTATTTTTTATTAGGGATAAAAATGTTTTGAATGGTCCCCAAAAGCTTTTACAAAATATATTGAGATAGATCTAGAAACACACAAAAAAATTAGTTGTCAGAGATAGAACTTTACAAAATAATAGCTTACAAACTCAAAGAATGGTTCTAGATCCCTCTCAAAAGAGGGATATAGAACCCTTGAATAATAAATATACAAAGCCTCACAACTCAAAGAAAAATGTTTTTAGAGGCTCCCTAAACCTTAAACATGAACCAAGGGTTTTCTCTGGGCTCACTTAATAGGAGAAATGGGTTTTCACAAGGCTCTCACAAGCTATAAAACCATCGACAAAAAAATCAATCCAATAAAATGCACTAGAAAGAAAAAGAGCCTCCTAAAAAAGAGGAGGACCATAGAACATGGTTTATTCAAGGCACCCATAACCTAGAAAATTGGGTTTTTAACAAGGCTCCAAAATCCTTTAGAAGTATAGACAAATAAATCAACATTTTAAAGTAGTCTAAGTTGTTGGCAAGTGATCTATTTTGGTAATTGTGATTAAATTTTTGGTTATCATTTATGGCAACACATCTGGGTTTAAGATCGATTACTTTGAAGATAAGTTTTGTTGTTTCAGAAATTGACTAAGTATAGTAGCAGAGATACATAAGTATTTTGGATGTCAAAGACAGAGATCGATGAATTAGGGAAAAGAACCTTAGAGGAAGACAATATGGAGTATGTATGACCTCCACCTAAGATCTATTTGGATTTGGTTAAGTTTACTATGAGTTATAATGATTTGAAGATAGACAAACTGCAGAGGAACAACGATACTGAGCAGTTGGACAACAGTGAAGAATAAGGGAGTATGACTTGGACTCAAGGAAATTGAAGTTGTATTTTGGTTGTTGATAGCCTATACATTGACTATGCAAGAGTACCGACTATGCATTTGATATTTACTATATTAAATGTATTATGTTTTGAAGGCCGACTTTGTAATATTTGTAATATTCATCTAGAGAGCGGACTTTGTAAAGTTATGAGATATAAATGTAAGATCTTTTTGGTAAAGATTATGTGTATGTAATATATCTGGAAGGGCATACATGAAAATGGAAGAGAAGAGAATGGTAGAGCTATAAAGGAACTATCAAAGAATTTGGATGCTTATCTTTTTCATGACTAAGAACTTTTTGTAACAGAATTACATTGTAAGAGCTGTAAGCTCAGAAGCCCCTAATAGGGTGTTGTGAACCTTTAACAGGGTTGTTATTCCTCTAACAAGGAAATGTACTATGTAATATTCAGCTCCTAGTAGGGCTAGGTCTCCTTACATGGACCTTATACTTTAGTACATGCTTGTGGATATCATTCCCACTGGGTTTTTCCCTTGGTTGGGGTTTCCTTGTAAACAAATCATGGTGTTGTGAGTATTGTGTAATTTCCTTATGTTCTTTACTTTACTGCAAATGTATGGTTAATGTTTAAGTGGTTGAAGAATTAATTTAAAGTGCTATTATGCTAATTCACCCCCCCCCCCCCCCTGTTAGTATAATTCAATCCTAAGAATTGGTATCATAGATTTTGGCCCTTGGAGAGAAAGCCTAACATCTTGAGGGAGATCATAATGGATTTGGATAGTTTGCAAGAGAATTTTGATGCTACACTTGAAGACCTTGATAAAGCAAAAACAGAGAATGGAGAATTGAGTTTCAACATGCATATAGCTGAGAAATTTATAAAGAAACTCAAAGAACAACTTGAGCTTTCCAGAAGTCAAAGAGAAGATCTTATGGTCCAGATAAAAGTAGATACAGAAGAGGACAATTCAGATCAGGTGAAGCAACTAAAATAAGAAATTGAGACTACGAAACTTGAAAATAAATCTATGGCTAAAGAAGTATAGATGCAGAAGAATGCTATGAAGGAAATTGAAGAAACCTTAAACAATGCATTGAATCAAACGAAGGATGAGGCTGAAAACTACAAGAAAAAATACTTGGAATTGGAGAAATATAATCAGATTGTGAAAGGTGAACTTTTTGAAGCAAAGAAACACATTGAGAAAATTCACACCAGCAGTGACTTGATTGATGAATAGTTAGACAAACCAACACCTAAAGGTGATATGACTAGTATTGGCTT
Source organism: Thuja plicata (assembly GCA_018584345.1). Classification (NCBI taxonomy): domain Eukaryota; kingdom Viridiplantae; phylum Streptophyta; class Pinopsida; order Cupressales; family Cupressaceae; genus Thuja; species Thuja plicata. Next base: position 1,962,800 of record MU224968.1, read on the forward strand.
CAATGAAGCTGAATGTTCAAAGAATCAGGAAGAGAAATCAGATGAGAAGATTGATACTGAGAAGCCATCTATTGAAGAACCTAAAGATAAGATCAGACCTTTCAGAGGTAGATGCTTTAGTTGTAACAGATTTGGACACATAAAGAGAGACTGCAGAGGTAATGCCACTTTTAGAAATTTTTATGGTTACTGTTTTAACTATAATGGATATGGGCACAAGAGAACTGAATGCAGAATACCTAATCAATCTAGATATAGAAAATATAATGGAAGAGAACCTACAATGAAACATACATGCTACAAATGTAATAACATTGGGTACATTGTGAAGTACTGTAAGTTACAAGTTAATCAAGAAATAAGACCTCCTATATGTTACAAATGCAATAATCTAGGACATATAGCAAAGTTTTGCAGGTATAATGGAGTAGATAACATAAGAACACCATCTCCTATGAATTTACAGAAGAATGGAAATGATACTAGCAAGAGTGTTGAAGATGTGAAGAATGATTTTGAAAATTGTTTTAAGAAAGCAGAAGACAAAAATAGTGGCAAGATTTGGTAGATCAAAGGAACAAGTGAGACATCAGTTCAGGGAGAGTCAGTAGATGCTACTAAATCTTTTCCTGAAGGTAGCAAGAAAAAATTGACCTAATTGGCTGATCATTGCCTTAGGGGGAGCATTGGATAGAGACATCAGAATTTATCTTGCCCCAAAATTTGTTGAGTGAGCTCATGCAAGCTTATGTGTGAACTAAGCTGACATCATGAATCATATACCTAAGAGTGCACCATCCGTCGACTTGTATATTTTGTTCACGAGATTTAGCACCCGACTGGACAGTTTAAAGTGAAAATGAAAGTTATAACCTATCTTGTATAAAGAACCATTTGATAACCTATTTATTCACCATTTGACAAAGAGTGAGCTAAGGAGATCAGAGAGAAGAAGCATTCAAACTATTCTACATTTGTTGCACTCGATCGATTTGAGCATAACATTCAAATTTCTGGAGAGAAAGGTATTTTACATCATCTAAGCTATGGATGCATCTGTCATTTTGGATGTTGTTGATCATGCTAGATACAAATTCAAGAAACATCCGTATAAGTCTTGTGAAGAGGATCTGGAAGGAGGATTTTCACAAACCCCACATGACATATTACACGTAGAAGACATTAGGGCTTAAATACACTTTAATTATGATACATTGCGAGACAATGAAATATTCACTAAAATGGAAGATATGACTAAGCAAGGAATCATGAAGGAATAATTCAAACACACTAGTCAGTTGAGCATAATGAAGATTATGGATTTATGCGAGTTTGATGAAAATTAATGGTTCAAGATATTGATGAGTAGGGTTCATGATCAGTTCCTATGGATTGGTGACCAACGAGTGAAGATTTGTAGTGACCTAATTCATGAGATCACTAGATTAGAAAACACTAGAGTTATACCTATTGCGGAGAAGCATGTGAAGAAAGAAGTCAAAACCCTAAAAAAATTTGAATGGGACAGGAGGGAAATGATAGTAAGTGACATCTTTTAGCAAGATGTGAGATTGATTTCCATGATACTCGGATACAAATTCTACTATAGTACTAGACCCAACTCTATATCTACTAGAGCAATCATGATGGCCTAGAGAATGGTAAAGGAAAAAATAAAATATAACCTATGTAAAGTTTTGGCTCAGCAATTTCTGGAGAATGTGAAGCTAGTGAAGAAGGATAAAAGTAAAACTTTTAGATTTGGTTTGTTATTGATGCATATGTTCATTCACATTGAGCACAATTTTCCTGGTTTACATCCTAGTGGTTGGAAGTCTTGAGTAGCCACTGGAATACTGATTTCACAGAGCTACAAAAGACAAAATACTACTTGGGTAGTAGGAGAATAATTTTCCATGATCAAAATATGACAGAAATAGATGAAGACAAGATACAGGTTACATGAGGACATTGTGGAATAGTACAAGGATACAATCTATTTAATGGTTGAAACTAATTGTGTATGTTTTGAAGAAGTTGACACAATAGAAGAAAGATGGGGATCCTATGAAGAAAAGTCATTAAAGGTGAAAAAGGAATAGTCTAGAGGACCAAGGAAAAGGAAAAGTGCTAACCATATTCATGACTACAACATACAAGAAGGACTGACAGAAGAGGAATTGAAAGAGGCCAAAAGAAAGATAAAAGAGAGATCTCTTGGAGTAGCAAGTGAAAGTAATGATGCCCCTATCACTCCTGAGATAGTTATGGTAGATAGTCCACCTCCTCCACAACAAAAAATAGAACAAGAAAAGGTTGTCACTCCTAGAGTTACAAGATCAAGCAAGCCTAAAGCGCAAAGCACAATAGGAGAAGAGAAGAAAATAGAAAAAAACATATTTGGAAACCAGACATGAAGATGCTAGAGAAAAGAGCAATTGAACAAGGTAAATTGGATTCAATTGATAAATACTATGACAGATATGAGGAATCAGACAAGCTAAATATTTAAGATACTACAATAGAGCATTTTCTTACCTTCAAGAAGAGCCTTCTAGAAATTGAAGGAAGTGTACCCAAAGACCTATATGCAAAATTGGAGAGAAGAAAACACTTGGCACAAATTGAGGATGATCCGATCATAAATAAGGAAATTGATAACATGCTGCATGTGTTATTAGTACAAGAGAGGGATAGAATATTCAAAGGACTGAAACCTCTGTTAAGAAAAAAAATTAGACTATCGAAAATAATGGGAAGGAAGTATGATGAAGTGGCTAAGGAAACTTATAAGTCATTAGAGAATATTCTAATGAGCTCTACTTCTAGCAACCCCTCACCTCCTAAAACAACATCACCCACACAATTGGGAATGGGTGAAAGACCTAAGGTGAAGAGACCTCTGCAGAGAAGAGAGAAGTAGATCCTCCACTAGATTTATGTCTCTGGTGTGGCAGTGACCCTTGACCCCTCACAAGATGAGATAGACCCTTTTGCAGGAAATTTGGACACGTTTGTTGCAGATGAAGCAGAACAGAAAGAGGAAGTTGAACAAAAAAAGGATGATGAACATAAGATAGAATAGAAAAGAGTTGAAAGTAAATAAGTAAACTCAGCATCTATTTATTGTTGGCGAGCACTAATGTAAATGTTGATAGCATGGATGAAGTTGAACTGTTAAAGCTGTCATTCACCACATTAAACAAAGAAAATGAAATATCTAAATAGAAAGGAGATAAGAAGATAAAATTAATCTCAAGAGCTATTGATACTGTGAATAAATTGCTTCCAGTACCTATAGTTTTCCAGCACAAAGATGACATTGAAAACTTGAATATTACACTAGATCAATTTGATGAGTATTATGAAATTTTGTTGAAGATTGCAAAAGAGAAGGCTAAGAAACCATATTCAGAGAAGAAACTAAAAGAAGTCTACAAGTCCATCTCATGGGACTTCGGCATTGTAAAAAAAATTTTAACAAATGCAAAGAGATGCATTGGACATGGGAGAAATTTTTTTGGCTATTGCATGGATCTGATTAGACACATTCAGAATGTTGAGGACATTATTGCCAAGGAGAGAACAACTATGAACAACTTGATGGACGGTTGTGAAACATCTTCGCAATCCACAACAGAACTAGATACAAAAGTTACAAGGATATTGGCCAAGCTCAGTGTATTGGATAATGAGAAAGGGACAGTATTAAATAGATTCAATTTGCTGAGGAGCTTTATTACTCTAAAATTATCCATAATTGAAGCTCATCTCTCAGATTTGGAGAAGGTTGAAGATTCATTGACCAAAGGCTTTCCCACAGAGTTGAAAGAAGCTGAAACAACATCATTTGCAATGAATTGTTTGGGTTGAACCCACAATAGTGGGTTACACTTTTTTGGAGGAAGGAATTCACCCCAAAAAGTGTGACCAAAGAAAAATTAAAACTTACTTTCAATCAAAATTGACAAATACTTTCGATCGTAAGTGAGTAACTTACTATCGAAAGTACCAAAAAGTGGTACTTTCGATTGTAGGTTACTTTCGATAAAAATTACTAAATTACTTTAAAAAGTTTCAAAAAGCTGTCAAATCATGAAATTACTTTTGATAGAAAGTAGTTTCTATCGAAACCCTCTAATTAGAGGCCATTTGCAGAGGCTAACAAAAATTTGCAGTTTTCATGGCTTCAGAACTCAAGCACGACGCTCAAATGGATGAATAGGGAAATGTCCTTTTGCATAGTACAAGTACTCAGAATGAGATTTCTAACGAATATAGATTTGATTTTTTTTAATTAATTAGGTCTATGTTTTCTGACGTGCATCAAATGTAGGTTTTTTATCCGAAATAAACCTCCAACTTTGACATTCAATGAATAATAGTAGAAAAAATAAAAATAAAAATAAAAAAGAACATTGCCCTCTAGCTTTTTGTCTACTTTCTATCAAAAAATAAATTTTGAATTTTGAGAAATAGACAATAAGTTATAAGCTATGCAGTCAAGGTATGTTAAAATTACAGTTTACTCTACTTCAAACATTCATAAAATATGCAATAATCATAATAATGTCATAAAACCAATTGCATGCCCTCCGTATGGATGTTACAAAACCAAATTTGAAAGAATTTCATTGATACCTATTTTAGAAAACAATTTATGCTCTATGAAGTCAATGTAACTTTTTGAAAATGACATTTTCAGCAACATAGCAATTTTCATGGGAGAAAAACTAAACCATTAGAATTAATTCATAAAAAAAAAGAAAAAAAAAAATTAGAATCTAGACAAAAAATTCCTAAAAGACTTTAGCTTCCTTCATCTTCCAATTTCTAACAGTTTAATGATAATATGCATCTGAATCTGAAAGTTCTTTTCAAAATGTAGATTTTAATGCCTATTTAGGAAAAAAAGTGTAACCCACTATTGTGGGATCACCCTTTAATTCACATCAGTTAGGTTTTGTTCAAGACATGGAGCACAGAAGTAAAGATTTTGGAAGATTCTTTTCAGGATGTTCTGAAACTGGTAAGAAGGAACTAAGACCTATTGTTTTATATGCACCTTTGTCATTGTTATCAAAGGGGGAGAAAAGAAGAAAAAAAAATGATGATGAAAAAGAGAAGAAGAAAATGAATTAAAAAAAGATATATAAAAGAAAGAGAGAAAAATATGGAGAAGAGATAAGGAGAAGAACAGACAGTTTTGTTTAGTTGGAACACTTAGATATATTTTTTTGTTAAGTGTTTCCATCAATGCCAAAGGGAGAGATTGTTGGAAAGTGATCTATTTTGGTAATTGTGATTCACTTTTTGGTTTTCATTTATGGCAACACATTTGGGTTTAAGATCGATTACTTTGAAGATAAGTTTTGTTGATTCAGTAATCAACTAAGTATAGTAGCAGAGATACATAAGTATTGTGGATGTCAAAGACAAAGATTGATGAGTTAGGGAAAGAAAACTTAGAGGAAGATAGTATAGAGTATTTATGACCTCCACCTAAGATTGATTTGGATTTGGTTAAGTTTACGATGAGTTATAAGGATTTGAAGACATACAGACTGTAGAAGAACAACGATACATAGCAGTTGGACAACAACGAAGACTGAGGGAGTAGGACTTGGACTCCAGGAAATCAAATTTGCATTTTGGTTGTTGATAGCCTATACATTTACTAGGAAAGAGCGCTGACTATGAATTTGATATTTACTATATTAAATGTATTATGTTGTGAAGGTTGACTTGGTAATATTTGTAATATTCATCTAGAGAGCTGACATTGTAAAGTTATGAGATATATATGTAAGATATTTTTGGTAAAGATTATGTGTATGTAATAGTTATCTAGAAGGGAAGACATGCGAATGGAAGAGCAGAGAATGGAAGAGCTATAAAGGAACTATCAAAGTATTTTTGATGCTTGTCTTTTTCATGACTAAGAACTTTTTGTAAAAAAATTACGTTGTAAGAGCTCTAAGCTCAGAAGCCCCTAATAGGGTGTTGTGAACCTTTAAGAGGATTTTTATTCCTCTAACAAGGAAATGTACTATGCAATATTCAGCTCCTAATAGGGCTAGGTCTCCTTATAGGGACCTTATGCTTTAGTACACGCTTGTGGGTATCATCCCCACTAGATTTTTCCCTTGTCCAGGGTTGCCTCATAAACAAATCATGGTGTTATGAGTATTGTGTAATTTTCTTATGTTCTTTACTTTACTACAAATGTATGGTTAATGTTTAATTGGTTAAAGAATTAATTTAAAGTACTATTATGCTAATTCAACCCCCCCCACCCCCCCACCCCTCTTAGTATAATTCAATCCTAACAATTGGTATCAGAGATTTTGGCCCTTGGAGAGAAAGCCATTATCTTGAGGGAGATCATAATGGATTTGTACAGCTTGTAAGTTAATTTTGATGCTGCAATTGAAGACCTTGATAAAGCAAAAGTAGAGAATGGAGAATTGAGTTTCAACATGAATAGAGCTGAGAAATTTATAAAGAAACTCAAAAAACAACTTGATCTTTCCAGAAGTCAAAGAGAAGATCTTGTGGTCTAGATAAAAGCATATTCAGATGAGGCAATTCAGAACAAGTGAAGCAACTAAAAGAAGAAATTGCAACTCTGAAACTTGAAAATAAATCTAGGGCTAAATAAGTACATATGCAGAAGAATGCTATGAAGGAAATTGAAGAAATATTAAACAGTGCATTGAATCAAATGAAGGATGAGGCTGCAAACTACAAGAACAAATACTTGGAATTGGAGAAATATAATAAGATTGTGAAAGGCGAACTTGTTGAAGCAAAGAAACACATTGAGAAAATTCACACTAGTAGTGACTTGATTAATGAATATCTAGACATATCAAAACCTAAAGGTGATATGACTGGTATTGGCTTCAATGAAGCTGAATGTTCAAATAATCATGAAGAGAAATCAGATGAGAATATTGATACTAAGAAACCATCTATTGAAGAACCTAAAGAGTAGATCAGACCTTTCAGAGGTAGATGCTTTAGTTGCAACAGATTTGGACACATGAAGAGAGACTGTAGAGGTAATGCCCCTTTTAGAAATGTTTATGGCTATTATTTTCACTATAATGGATATGGGCAGAAAAGGACTGAATGCAGAAGACCTAATCAATCTGGATATAGAAAAGACAATGGAAGAGAACCTACAAGGAAACATACATACTAAAAATATAATAACATTGGGCACATTGCAAAGTACTGTAAGTTACAAGTTAATCAAGAAAGAATACCTCCTATATGTTACAAATGCAATAATCTAGGACATATAGCAAAGTTTTACAGGTATAATGGAGTAGATAATAAAAGAACACCACCTCCTATGAATTTACAGAAGAATGGAAATGATACTGGCAACAATGTTGAAGATGTGAAGAATGATTTTGAAAATTGTTTTAAGAAAGAAGAAGACAAAAATAGTGGCAAGATTTGGCACATCAAAGGAACAAGTGAGACATCAGTTCAGGGAGAGCAAGTAAATGCTACTAAATCTTTTCCTGAAGGTAGCAAGACAGAATTGACCTAATTAGCTGATCATGGCCTTAGGGGAAGCATTGGATATAGACATCATAATTTATCCTTCCCCAAAAATTTTCGAGTGAGCTCATGCAAGCTTATGTGTGAACTAAGCCAACATCATGAATCATTTACCTAAGAGCACACCATCCGCCGACTTGTATATTTTGTTCATGAGATTTAGTAGCTGACTGGATAGTTTAAAGTGAAAATGAAAGTTATAACCTAACTTGTATAAAACACCATTTGATAACCTATCTATTCACCATTTGACAAAGAGTGAGCTAAGGAGATCAGAGAGAAGAAGCAATCAGACTATTCTACATTTGTTGTGCATGATCGATTCGAGCATAGCATTTAGATTTTTGGATATAAAGGTATTTTACATTATCTAAGCTATGGATGTACCTGTCATTTTTTATGTTGTTGATCATCCTAGATAAAAATTAAAGAAACATTCGTATAAATCTTGTGAAGAGGATTCGGAAGGAGTATTTTCACAAACCCCACATGACATTTTACATGTAGAAGACATTAGGGCTTACATACACTATAAGTATGATACATTGGGACATAATGAAATATTCACTGAAATGGAAAATATGACTGAGCAAGGTATCATGAAGGAAGAATTCAAACACATTAGTCAGTTGAGCATAATGAAGATTATGGATTTATACGAGTTCGATGAAAATGAATTGTTCAAGATATTGATGAGTAGGGTTCATGATCAGTTCATATGGATTGGTGACCAACCTGTGAAGATTTTTAGTGACCTAATTCATAAGTTCACTAGATTAGACAACACTAGAGTTATACCTATTGTGGAGAAGCATGTGAAGAAAGAATTTGAAACCCTAAAAAATTCTAATTGGGACAAGTGGGCAATGACAGTAAGCAACATCTTTCAGCAAGATGTGAGATTGATTGCCATGATACTCAGAGAAAAATTCTACTATAGTAGTAGACCCAACTCTGTATCTGCTAGAGTAATCATGATGTCCTAGAGAATGATATAGGAAAACATAAAATATAACCTATGCAAAGTTTTGGCGCAGCAATTTCTGGAGATTGTGAAGCTAGTGAAGAAGGTTAAAAGTAAAACTTTTAGATTTGGTTTGTTATTGATGCATATGTTCATTCACATTGAGCATAAGTTTCTTGGTTTACATCCTATTGTTTGGAAGTCTGGAGTACCCACTGGAATACTGATTTCACAGAGTTACAAAAGACAAAATACTACTTGGGTAGAAGGAGAATTATTTCCCTTGATCAAAATTATACATAAATAGATGAATACAAGATACAGGTTACATGAGGACATTGTGGAAAAGAACAAGGATACAATTTGTTTAATGGTTGAAACTGATTGTGTATGTTTTGAAGCAGTTACACCTAGGAAGCCCATGGGTTATGAAATAAGTTCTAAAATACTCACAATTCAAGTAGAAAATGTTCTTGCATCAGAAGTTGACAGAATAGAAGAAAGATGGGGATCCTATGAAGACAAGTTAGTAAAGGTGAAAGAGGAATAGTCTAGAGGACCAAGGAAAAGGAAAATTGCTAACCTTATTCATGACTGCAGCATATAAGATGGACTGACAGAAGAGGAATTGAAAGAAGTCAAAAGAAATATGGAAGAGAGATCTCTTAGAGTAGCAAGTGGAAGTACTGATGCCCCTATCACTCCTGAGATAGTTATGGTAGATAGTCCACCTCCTCCACAACAACAAATAGAACAAGAAAAGGTTGTCACTCCTAGAGTTACAAGATCAAGCAAGCCTAAAGAGAAAAGCACAACAGGAGAAAAGAAGAAAATAGAAAAACATATTTGGAAATCTGACATGAAGATGCTAGAGAAAAGAGCAATTGAACAAGGTAAATTGGTTTCAATTGATAAATTCTATGACAGATATGAGGAAGCAGACAAGCTGAAGATTTAAGATACTGTGATAGATATTTTTCTTACCTTCAAGAAGGGCATTCTAGAAATTGAAGGAATTGTACCCAAAGATCTATATGCAAAATTGGAGAGTAGAAAACACTTGGCACAAATTGAGGCTGATCCAATTAGAAATAAGGAAATTGATAACATGCTGCATGTGTTATTAGTATAAGAGAGGGATAGAATATTCAAAGAACTGAAACCTTTGTTAAGAAAAAAGATTAGAATATTGAAGAGAATGGGAAGGAAGTATGATGAAGTGACTAAGGAAACTCATAAGGCATTAGAGAAGATTCTAATGAGCTCTACTTCTAGCAACCCCTCACCTCCTAAAACAATATCGCCCACACAATTGGGAATGGGTGAAAGACCTAAGGTGAAGAGACCTCTGCAGAGAAGAGAGAAGTAGATCCTCCACCAGATTTCTATGTCTCTGGTGTGGAAGTGACCCTTGACCCCTCACAAGATGAGAAAGACCCTTTTGTAGGAAATTTGGACACCTCTGTTGTAGATGAAGAAAAATAGAAAGATGAAGTTGAAAAGAAAAAGGATGATGAATAGAAGATAAAATAGAAAAGATTGTAAAAGAAATAAGTAAACTCACCATCTATTTCATTGTTGGCAAGCACTGATGTAAATGTGGATAGCATGGATGAAGTTGAACTGGTAAATCTAGCATTCACCACATTAAACAAAGAAAAGGAATTATCTGAATAGAAAGGAGATAAGAAGATAAAATTAATCTCAAGAGCTATTGATACTATGAATAAATTACTTCCAGTACCTATAGTTTTCCAGCACAAAGATGACATTGAAAACTTGAATATTACACTAGATCAATTTGATGAGTATTATGAAAATTTGCTAAAGATTGCATAAGACAATGGTGAGAAAACATATTCAGAGAAGAAACTAACAGAAGTCTACAAGTCCATCTCATGGGACTTCGGCATTGTAAATTTTTTTTTAACAAATGCAAAGAGCTGCATTGGACATGGGAGAATTTTTTTTTGCTATTGCATTAATCCGATTAGACACATTCAGAATGTTGAGGACATTATTGCCAAGGAGAGAGAAACTATGAACAACTTGATGGATGGTTGTGAAACATATTCACAATCCACAACAGAACTAGATACAAAATTTACAAGGATATTGGCCAAGCTCAGTGTATTGGATAATTAGGAAGGGAGAGTATTAAATAGATTCAATTTGCTGAGGAGCTTTATTACTTCAAAATTATCCATACTTGAAGTTCATCTCTTAGATTTGGAGAAGGTTGAAGATTCATTGACCAAAGGCTTTCCCATAGAGTTGAAAGAAGCTGAAACTATATCATTTGCAATGAATGGTTTGGGGTGAACCCACAATAGTGGGTTACACTTTTTCAGAGGAAGGTATTCGCCCCAAAAAGTGTGACCAAAGAAAAATTAAAACTTACTTTTGATCAGAATTGACAAATACTTTCGATCGTAAGTAACTTATGATCGAAAGTACCAAAAAGTGGTACTTTTGATTGTAGGTTACTTTTGATTGAAAGTACTAAATTACTTTGAAAAGTACCAAAAAGCTGTCAAATCATGAAATTACTTTTGATAGAAAGTAGTTTCGATCGAAACTACTTTCTATTGAAACCCTCTAATTAGAGGTCATTTGGAGAGGCTAACAAAAATCTACAGTTTTCATGGCTTCAGAGCTCAAGTGCAGGGCTCAAATGGATGAACAGGGAAACGTGCTTTTGCATAGCACAACTAATCCCAATGATATTTCTAACGAATATAGATTTGAATTTTTTTTAATTAATTAGGTCTATGTTTTTTGACGTGCATCAAATGTAGGTTTTTTATCCAAAATAAACCTCCAACTTTGACATTCAATGAAAAATAGTAGAAAAAAGAAAAGAAAATTTGAAAAATAACATTGCCCTCCGTCTTTGAGTCTAATTTCTATCAAAAAATAAATTTCAAATTTTGACAAATAGACAACAAGTTATAAGCTATATAGTCAAGGTATGTAAAAATTACGGTTTAATCTACTTCAAACGTTCATAAAATATGCAATAATCATGATAATGTCATAAAAGAAATTGCATGCCCTCCGTATGGATGTTGCAAAGCCAAATTCGAAAGAATTTCATTGATAACTATTTTAGAAAAAAAATTAAGCTCTATGAAGTCAATGAAACTTTTTGAAAAATGATGTTTTCAGCAACATAGCAGTTTTCATGGGAGAAAAACTAAACCATTCAAATTAATTCAAAAAAAAAAGAAAAAAAAAATTAGAATCTAGACAGAAAATCCTAAAAGGCTCTTGCTTCCTTCATCTTCTGATTTCTAATAGTTTAACAACAATATGCATCTGAATCTGAAATTTTTTTTTCAAAATGTAGACTTTAATGTCTGTTTAGGAAAAAAAGTGTAACCCACTATTGTGGGATTACACTTTGGTTCACATTAGTTAGATTTTTTTCAATACATGGAGCACATAAGTAAAGATTTTGGAAGATTATTTTCAGGATGTTCTGAAATTGGTAAGTAGGAACTAAGACCTATTGTTTTATATGCACCTTTGTCATTGTTATCAAAGGGGGAGAAGAGAAGAAAAAAAAAATGATGATGAAAAAGAGAAGAAGAAAATGAATGAAAAAAAGATATATAATAGAAAGAGAGAAAAATATGGAGAAGAGATAAGGAGAAGAAGAGATAGTTTTGTTTCGTTGGAACACTTAGACATTTTTTTTGTTAAGTGTTTCCATCAATGCCAAAGGGAGAGATTGTTGGAAAGTGATCTTTTTTGGTAATTGTGATTCACTTTTTGGTTCTCATTTATGGAAACACATCTTGGTTTAAGATCGATTACTTTGAAGATAATTTTTGTTGATTCAGAAATCGACTAAGTATAGTAGCAGAGATACATAAGTATTTTGGATGTCAAAGACAGATATCGATGAATTAGGGAAAGAGAACTTAGAGGAAGATAGTATGGAGTATTTATGACCTCAACCTAAGATTGATTTGGATTTGGTTAAGTTTACAATGAGTTATATGGATTTGAAGACAGACAGACTACAAAAGAACAACGATACATAGCAATTGGACAAAAGTGAAGACTGAGGGAGTATGACTTGGACTCCAGGAAATCAAAGTTGAATTTTGGTTTTTGATAGCCTATACATTGACTATGCAAGAGCGCCGACTATGAATTTTATATTTACTATATTAAATGTATTATGTTGTGAAGGTCGACTTTGTAATATTTGTAATATTCATCTAGAGAGCCAACATTGTAATGTTATGAGATATATATGTAAGATATTTTTGGTAAATATTATGTGTATGTAATAGTTATCTACAAGGGAAGACATGTGAATGGAAGAGCTATAAAGGAACTATCAAAGTATTTGTGATGCTTGTCTTGTTCATGATTGAGAACTTTTTGTAACAGAATTACATTGTAAGAGTTGTAAGCTCAGAAGCCCCTAACTGGGTGTTGTGAACCTTTAACAGGGTTTTTATTCCTCTAACAAGGAAATGTACTATGTAATATTTAGCTCCTAATAGGACTAGGTCTCGTTACAGGGAAATTATACTTTAGTACATGCTTGTGGGTATCATACCCATCGGGGTTTTCCCTTGGCCAGGGTTTCCTCATAAACAAATCATGGTGTTATGAGTATTGTGTAATGTGCTTATGTTATTTGCTTTACAAATGTATGGTTAATGTTTAAGTGGTTGAAGAATTTATTTAAAGTGCTATTTTACTGATTCACCCCCCTCTCAGTATAATCCAATCCTAACATAAGCATAATAAAAATTTCCAAACAAAAAAAAACCCTGAAGAGGATTAAGGGGGTTTGAAAAATTCCTAAAACCTTCAAGTTGAGTTTTTGAATGGCACCTAAAAAACACTTCCCAACCAAGAATCATATTCTTAACCATAGCACTCCTCTCCACCTCAATAGAAAAGGATCCTAGATATATAGGTATGGACAAGAACAAGAAAACCCATTGAAACACCACCAGATGATTCAGTCCCACTTTTGAGAAGCTAATAAATAAACAAAACCACATGGACCAACAAAATCCTCTTCTTAAAAGGAAATTCCCGCATCTATAGGCAATGCCTCCACCTCAAAAGAAAACATGAAAGAGGAAGGATGAACCAGATAGATCTAAACCCCAATCATAACTACATGTAGGAAATCTACCTCAATAGGGATACACTCTACCTCAAAAGGAGCCTCAACAAAACTGAACTAGAGAACAAAAACAAGAGCCCAAGAAATAAAAGAGACTAGAAAACACATGGCTCGAGAATGAGCCAACAAAGCCACAAAAACATAAAAATACCCTAACCAAAAACAAAAAAAAGGACAACATAGGCCATTTATAATTAGTCAAAAATGACGTAACAATAGTCTCGTATATAAGACATTTATCAAAGAATGGAGTGGAGCAGCAGGAGAAAAGTTTAGGCTTTTGAGGCAGATGATTATGGTGAAGCAAATCAAGATGATAGAGAGGAATTTGGGGTAGCCAAAAATCATTCTTAGGGCACAATTTGTTTTGGGTGTACTTCATTTGGACGATTTAATTTTGGTTGTCCTTGTTTTAGTGTTGGTTTTTTGTTGTCTCTTTGGCTTGGAGAGAGGTTCTATGTCGTGGTTGGGATCTTTATCGAGAGCTCTATTGTCTTCAGCTATTGTGGGAATTCATTTTCATTTCTTTCCTTTTTTTCCTTTCTTTGTGGTTTGCATTGTAGTTTTTCTCAGGGAGATGTCATTAAGGGGTGTTCAACTACTTCTATTCTGTTGGTTTGGGGGATGTTGTCTCTAGGGTAGCTGGTGGTTTTGTCCTCGGTGAAGCATGAGGTTCACCATTTTTATGCTCCCATGTTCTAAGGACTTTTTCATCTCCCTACTTTAGGTGTATGTATTTTGGCGTAGGTGCTTTGGATGGTCTTTTCTTTGAGACTGGTTCATCTTCGACCTACCCTTATATTTCTAGGTTTTGCACTTCGTGGGTTTGGATATTTTCTAGAGGTTTTGAAGCGTGGCTTGGTCAAACATTTAGTGAGCCTGTATGCAGTGTTAATTCTTATTTTGTAGTTGTAGCCACTACGATGGTTCTTCCTATTGCTAGATTTATAGGGCTTCTCTTGGAGGGTTTTGACATGTCCAGCGATAGGGTTTCTTTGTGGGTGATTGATTCTTGGATTTGGGTGCTTTTTGGCCAACCACAGTGTTTCTTTAAAACACTTTTAGTAGTTATAGCCCCTAGGTTAGCTCTTTTTTATCATGTTTTTCTTTTCTCTTCTTGGAGAGGCCTATTTTCATAGGTGGTATCTTTGCTTTGCACTTGGGGGGTTTTTCAGCTTGGTGGTTGGTTTTTGTGGTTGCGGCCAGTTGGGTGCAAAAAAAATTTAAGGGCCCATTCAGGCCTCTTGTTATTTTTGGTTATGGCTGATTTTAGGTTTTGGATTTGCTCAAACCCTAGGTGGAGTGTGATTCTTCCCTCTCACTTTTCCTCGGTGGACTCTTATGGGAACTCTTTTGTCTCCTCTCTTTAGAATTTTCTATATAGGTGAACTCTCCCCTCTATTTTATGAGGTGACTTTCTGTGGCAAGGTGAAAGATTATGTTCCTCTTGTTGTTGTCTTATTTTCTCTCATTTCCTATTGAGGTAGACCCATTATCTATGGAGGTGGTGATGTATTTTGAGGGTGAGGTTAACTATGGAACATAATGGCTTTATCTTGTAGCTAGGTGTTGGGAGGAGGTGTTTTTTTGGAAGAGGCTTTCTAGGTGGATGACACTTTCATCAAATGATCCTATAGAGGTGGGATCCACTTCTATTAAGGTGAAAGGGAGTTTTGTTGGGGGTTTGGTTCTTTTCTTCTAGGAAATATATTGTGCCCATAATATCTTGGTTTGGGGCTCCATGTTTTTTATTAAGATGGCAGTGAAAGGGCCCGAAACCCGCATACAACAATCACATAACAACACAAACCAAATAGCACAGCTTCAAGCCATTACACATGGAAGAAATGACTACCATCACTCAGAAAAAAAATTAAAAACTAAATGAAGAATAATTTTACAACTAACGAATCTACCCATACTACTATTATCATCCCTCAAATCAACATAACAAAACTTAATACTATCTTTAGCGAACCCCATAAAAA
This sequence comes from Thuja plicata, assembly GCA_018584345.1. Taxonomy (NCBI): domain Eukaryota; kingdom Viridiplantae; phylum Streptophyta; class Pinopsida; order Cupressales; family Cupressaceae; genus Thuja; species Thuja plicata. The sequence continues at coordinate 1,978,485 of MU224968.1, forward strand.
GGAAACTCATTGATATTTAGCAATAGCCTCTCAATTCATGGTGAGGCATTTAATTTATTTCTTGCAGGTCTCGGAGTCTTCCTCCTACACCTGATCTTCATCTGTACCATCTTGTTTCTTCTTTTGAACCCTCTTCTCCAATATACTCTAGCCAATAACCATACCTAGGACAACTTTCATCATGAAACATTCAAAAATCCTACATAGGAAAGTGAAAGAAAAATTGATATCATTAGTAGACATTGTCTTAGGGATAAAATTCTCCAATGTGATGAATTTGTTTTGTTGATCCTGGATGTAGTTCATTAGGGATTCTTGATTGAGATTATTCTTCTTCTGGATAGTGGGCTTATTCCTCTCTTTTGCTTCTTCCTCAAAAGTAGGAGAGTTACAAGAAATATTCACTATTTTCATCCAAACCATCCAAGTTGACAATGAGTTATTCATATTTTCATCTTCAGTATCATCTTAATCTTCGACCTCCTTATCATAGTACTCACCATCATAATTGTCTCTTTCCTCCATCTCTTCTGGCTCACATTCTTGCTTTGTTTCTGGAACCACTTCTTATATTACCCTATCTTAAAGATATGGTTTTGGGGCTTCTAGTTGGGGATTTTTTCCAATCTCTATTATGGTTTTGGGAGCTATTTTAAAACCAAAGGTGGTTGAGGGAGTAGGTTCAAATCCTAGTTTGGTTTAGGGAGCCTCTCAAAACCCCATAGTTTTTGCTGACTTTTTTTATGTTTTATCTTATGTGGTAGTCTCTGATGATGGTTTTGGGAGAAATGTTAAAACCATATGTTAAGGTTTGAAGAGCCTTCAAAATCCTATGGATCTCTTTGCTTAGGAGATTTTCTCTCTGATATAAGGCTTTGGGCTCATTTTTTGGGTTCATGGGGAAGATAGTGCCTTGTATGGCTTGTGAATTTTAGTTGTTGCATGTTTGTTGGCTTTGAGCTGTTGGCCTATAATTGCTCTATCTATTGTAGCTTCTCTTCTTAGTGGGGTTCTAGATCCACCTCAAAATCTTCTTGTAATTGGTTTTGGGTCCCCCTTAAAACCTATAATAAAAAAATAACCAACCTGCCACAACATAGAGTAGACTCACCAACAAGGAAAAGTAGAAAACCAAACTCATTCAATAGTACAAGCCCACTACAAAATTACACGAACCTCACAAGACATTGGATCGCCAAAGAAACAATAGGGAAAAAATGAAAGCCACTACTTGAACAAAGATTTTCCAACACCACCATAGTCCCCAATGGTTGGACTGAAACCATATCCCCTCTCAACACATTCTTACCAAAAACTATTCTAGAATATTTTAAAATTTAATATTTATGGGCTTTTTATATATGATTGCACAAGGTTATCCTAAAATTAAAATAAATAAAGTGATGATTATGGTTATTTTTTAACTTAGAGTAAGAATATATTTATTTAAATTAAATAATTATTTAATATATTAATTTTATTTCAATATAATGATTTTATTATTTGAATGATTGAAGAATTTGAGATACTACCTCAAAAAACTACTTTGTATTTAGACTCCACAAAAAGGATAGTTATGCATTTCTTGTCATCTTCCTATGAAGGGCTAACTAAATCAACATTGACAACATTAGTCCTTCATGTTTTCTCATTATCACAAATTTTGAGTCATTGTTTGAATATTCAGACTAATTGACTCATTTTGAGCAGTACTTTTTTTTAATCAAGGTCTTCCACTTGGCTCTCATCTTGTTCCTTTGCAAATTAATTATGCATGGTATCTATTCTTTTGATAACCTAAGACTGACAAACATGTCTTCTAGTTATCCACTAGAGGTTAGGAAGCTTCAAATTAGATTCATGATTTTAAGCCTTTTAGACTTGCACCTATTTCATGGATACGGTTTTGTTAGGGTATTTATCATGACTCTACATAAAGTATTGAGGATTTTTCATAACTCTGCTACATCTCCCTTTATAGTAAACATATGATTTTCTCTATTGTACTTACCTAGATTTAAGTGTATTCAAGAAAATGTATTTGAGGTTATCCATTCACAATAGCTCATTGATTATTGGGGCAATGATCTTAGACTTTTTACAAGTGTTATGCATGTCTCCTCTTCTATACCCTAAAGGAAACAATGAGGTTGCAACTAGTGTAGTAAGTTGTGGTTCCCAATCATATAACCCTAAACCCAATAAAAATTGAGATAATGTTACACATGGTTGAAGGCCTCATGACCAACTTCAACCTTTTTTAATGTGTTGAGAATGGCAGCATAACTCCTCTCATGGGTGTTATGTTCCTAGTTGACCTTATTTTAGCAAATTTCATTAATTAGAGCCAACTATTTGTCCACTACGTATTGAATAATCTTTCAAAGATGCACTCACTTACTAAGAGTCAATTGATAACAATCTTAACTATTATAATATTAATAAGATCTTAACTATAAAGATCCCTCCATGCTAAAATTGTGTCAACTACTTAATTTTTTATCTACACTATCACTTATTAATGTTCAAACTTCATCTTGTCTTAAGTGGAACTCTTTTAGATCCCACACTTTTATTAATAAAATACTAAACAAAATTTATACAGACATTAAATTAAACTTTATTTGTACTACATTACATTACAGTAGTACCAAATGAATAAACCAGAACATTATGCTGGGCTAGGGCCATTTCCTGATTTATCTAATCAAAACATATGAATAAACCAAACATATTGATGACACGTAGAGTGCTGAATTAGCAGAGTTCATTTTCCTGGAATATTATACAATACAAATTTGCTCCTTCCATCCTAATGAAAGCTAACTCCTCATAAATAATTTTTAGTCGCACATTTTTTGAGCTAAGAAAATATTGACGGGTAGTTTTTCTCTTTTTATTGACGGGTAGATTTTCATTTATGGAATTGTCAGTTCTGAATAATTTTTAGACACCATTTGTTTCATCTGGATCAGGAAAAATAATTGATTATTCAATCTCTTTTCAGCCAATTCAAAAATTGAAACCCCTATTTCTTTTGACCTTTTGTGGTGGATTTCTACTTTCAAAGAAAACCTCCTGTTCACTCACATCACAAAATAGTTCAATAAATTTGACTTAACATTAAAGAAGGAGGGACTCGTGTAATCTCGTGGAGAATTTGTGTAGATAAACTTATCTTCGACTTTCTATAGAGGATAACCACTTTATATAGAGGATAAAGGAAGTTAGGTATCCATCCCAAGAAGTTATGGAAATTAGAATTTATTTGGCGACCAAATCTTTTGGAGAATTCGGGTAGATAAACTTGTCATTCCACTTTATATAGAGGATAAAGAAAGTTAGGTATCCATCCCAAAGAAGTTATGGAAATTAGAATTTATTTGGAAACCAATTAAAAGTAAACAAATATTGATATTTCATTCAGTTACATTGCAACTCATATATCTATATGTAAAATATTTTAGCTATTGAGATCTATCGCTTAGGCTGAGGAAAGAAATGAGAGAAATGCTACCTCTCCCTCAAAGGTTCCCAAAATCTTTGTTTTATGTAAGTTTGGGAGCCTTTGGCAGAAGATCACTTGGATTTGAACCCATGGGGAAGATAAGAGAAATTTATTTCACTTGCATTTGAATCCATTGTATTGACTTTGGATTTCCTCTAGTGTTGAGAAGTGAAGGCCAACAGTCCCTTTTGTCTTTTCCCTCTTATTATGACTCTTCGTATTCAAAGACTCTTGATTGTAATATTCTAGGAAGACTTTATACTCGCTGCCTCTGCTCATTTGTAACTTGATCTTTTATATTAATACAATACTCTGCAATCTAGATGTAACCACATTTGTGGTGAACCAGGATAAAACTCTGTGTTGTCTATCTATCTCATCTTATTTGCATTTGTTGTTTATTCTTTACATTCGAATCCTTTCAATTAGTATCAGAGTACAGGTTGTGCAGATTGGAAATCAGCGTTGAATTTCCAGAAAGATGGAGGATATGAAAGTGGAGAAATTCGCAAGCAAGAACTTCAACCTATGGAAAGTGCAAATGCATTCCTTGCTGATCAAGCAAGACTTATCAATCACGCTGGAAGGAAAAACTAAGAAACTAGCTGTGATGTCAGATGAAGATTGGAAGAAAATAGATGATAAAATGATGGCATCAATCTTTCTTTTTCTATCGCAAAATGTCTTGTTCAATGTCTTGAATGAGAAGACAACAAAATAAATTTGAGACAAACTTCAGAGCATGTATGAGACAGTATCGACTGCAAATAAAATCTTCATTATGAAGACACTCTACAAGTTAAAAATAGAAGGAAGGGGCTGCGATGTCAAATCATATAAATGATGTAAATACTTTACTATGTCAAGCAACCTCAGTTGGCATGACACAAGATGACGAAGCCAAAGCCATTATCTTGTTGTGTTCCTTACCCGACAGTTGGGATCCTGTACTTACAGCTGTTAGCACTTCTAATTCCATAAAGAAGAAGTTGGTCTACGATGAAGTGGTTGCCACTTTACTTAGTGAAGATACGAGAAGAAGTAACAAAGACACTCCATCGGTTGATGCTCTTACCATGGTCAGCACTGAAAATAGAGGAAGAAGCCAGCATAAAGGCATAAATAATTACAATCGGCGTGAACAATTAGCTAGAAAGATTGTAGAAAATACATGAAGGCACAACAAAAGGTTTTTGCCAGCAGAGGGAACATAGCTCGTGATAGAGATGATGACATCTTAATTCTCTCCACAAGTGACACAACATCCGAATCTTGGGTCTTCGATTCTGGTACTTCCTTTCACGCCACTTCTTGCATGGATTTGTTTACGAACTACCAAGAAGGTGAGTTTGGAAAAGTTTATTTGGGGGACAATAATTCGTGTGAAATTATTGGAAGAGGTGATATTATTTTGCATTTAAACGGAGGAGTTAAATGGTTGTTAAAAGATGTTAGGCATATTCCAAAATTGAAGAAAAATCTGATTCCTGTGAGTCATTGATATAAACAAGGCTTTCTCACCACTCTCACAGACAAATGGAAATTCACCAGTGGTTCTATGGTTATCGCAAAAGGAGATAAAGTGGGCAGCCTATATGTTGTTGAAACTATTGGTGAGGTGGGAGCTGCCATGACTCTTGTGGGTAGTGATGTTGCCCTTTGGTATCAAAGATTGGGTCACATGAGCAAGAAAGGCCTTGAGGTTATGCTGAACTGAGATCAATTACCCGGTCTTCAATCCATAGATTTGGAATTCTGCAAACATTGTCTTTATGGGAAACAAAAATGGGTCAGCTTCTTGAAGAATGGCCATGACAAGAAGACAACACCATTGGAGTTGATACACTCGGACGTCTTTGGTCCTACGGAGGTAACCTCTCATGGAGGGGTGAATTAATTTGTCACATTTATTAATGATTGTACAAGGAAGGTATGGATTTATATGATTTCTCACAAATTTGAAGTGTTTTCAAAATTTAAAATTTTCAAAGCACTTGTTGAAAATCAAAGTGGTCATAAGATTAAATGCTTAAAAACGGATAATGGAGGAGAATTTTTCTCTTTGGAGTTTGATAATTTTTGTGCAGACCAAGGTATTCAAAGAATTAAAATTGTTCATTTCACTCCCCAAGAGAATGGAGTAGCAGAAAAACTCAACCGAACCATGCTTGAGAAAGCACGATGCATGCTTTCTAATGCTGGTTTAAGCAAGGAGTTTTGGGCTAAGGCTTGCAATACAGCTGTGTATCTAATTAATCAGAGTCCTTCATCTTGGTTGGATTTCGGTATCTCGGAGGAGGAGTGGTTGGCAAGCGAATCTCTTATTCTCATCTCTGAGTGTTCGATTTCCAAGCTTTTGTTCATGTTCCTACAGAAAAAAGGAGCAAATTGGATTCTAAATCTCAAGAGTGCATCTTCACGGGTTATGGTGAAGATCAATTTGGTTTTTGTATGTGGAATCCAGTTGAAAGAAAAATTATTCAAAGTCGGGATGTGGTGTTTAATGAATCAATTTTTCAAACCATGGAGGAAGAAAAACATGATAGGGAATATGTTCCCTCATCTGCATTTCAAACTGATTCTTTTGTTACTGCACACCTGCAACATGTTCCCCATACACCAAATTCTATTCTAAATCCTCATTCCTCTTATACTACTACTCCAAGTTCATACAGTGAACAAGAGGTAGATGACTTTTATGAAGACATAACTATGCAAGAAGAATAGGGGATTCTCCACTCTCCACTTGACAACACTATAGGTTGGGAGGGGGATCTACCAACCTTAAGTATTCATCACCCTACGGTAGCAGCAGAGGAGAGAAGCATGCACAGTGTGAAGGCTAGCACTCTTCAAAATCTCACAGCAACAAGAAAGAGGATAGGTCCAAGGAAGAATCTGTCCACTTCCTATCCTGCAAACCTACATGGAGTAGAGTTTGGGAGTCCTGTTGACTCGGCGGTAGCAGAAAATAGGGCAGGAAACCATAATTTTCACCACAGCCCGCATGAAGAAGCAGACTATGGCCCGCATGTATTACAAAACCCGCATAATGTGTTGCGTGGCTCACACAAAGAGAAGAATGGGAGGCTTCCTCATTTTGCGACACCAGCAGAGAAGGAAGGCCCACTGCATGATGCTGATGTGGATGGACTCCCACGCTCAATCCACCATTCGGTCTCCTCCAGTGCAGACAGCATGCTCCTAAATTTGGGAATGAATTCAGCACTTCGCAGTCCCTTTCAACACTTGGGACCACAGCCCAATTCCATAACTTGCAGTCCCATACAAAGTTTGGGTTGTCCACCATCTCTGCTGCATAGAGAAGAGGCACTGTCCTCTCTCCGACAGTCCCATTTAACTACCAAGCAGCACGAAGGATGCTCTGGTCTTAGGATTAATGAGCAACATAATAAACTTGATGGACAGAGACTGCAAAACAAAAAAGCTCTGTCTATTAATCAAAATGATGTCCAAAGAAACATTGATTTATAGTTGAAATAGATTACTGATTCAAATCAGCATCAAGGTATGAGGAGATCGACTAGACAGAGGCAAATTCCCTCAAAATTCTTTGATTATGAGCTATTGTTCGCTGAGGAAGCAGAGCCTTCAATTCTTGTTTCTAAATTTTTAGAGCCATCGCCATTTAAAGTTTCTCTCAAAGATGTCAATAGTGATAAATGGCAAACAACGATGCATGAGGAAATGGATTCTTTACTCAAGAATCAGACTTGGGACTTGGTCTCTCTTCCGCCAAATTGAAGACCACTTAGGAACAAGTGGGTATATAGGATAAAAGAAGAAGAAGGTAGAAAATGCTTCAAGGCCAGATTGATAGTAAAGGGGTTTGATCAAGAGCAGGGAATAGATTTTAATGAGATCTTCTCACCATTTTTCAAGATGACAACTATCCGATCAGTCTTGGGATTAGCAGCAATGTGGGATCTTGAGTTGGAATAGCTTGGTGTGAAGACCGCATTCCTACATGGTGATGTAGAAGAAGATCTATACATGGAGCAGCCTCAAGGATTTGTCAAGAAGGGACAAGAACATCTTTATTGCAAGCTAAATCAAAGTTTGTATGACCTCAAGCAAGCCCCTAGACAGTGGTATATAAAATTTAATCACTTCATGGCTGAAAATAATTTCACAAGATGTGAATTAGATCCATGTGTCTACTTCAAGACACTTCCTAATGGTGAGTTCGTAATTCTCCTTCTTTATGTCGATGACATGTTAGTAGCCGGCACAAATAAAAGCATTGTTAATGAGTTAAAGGAGAAATTTGCAAGAAAGTTTGACATGAAGGACTTAGGGGCAGCCAAGAAGATTCTTGGCATGACAATCACAAGAGATAGGAAGAAGAGAGAAATTACCTTATCCCAAAAATAATACATTGATAAAGTTGTTGAGAGGTTTGGCATGGCTGATGCAAAAGTTACCCCTCTTCCTCTTGCTGGTCATTTTCGCTTAAGTTCTGAATTGTGTCCAAAAACACAAGAAGAAAAGGATTTCATGGAGAAAATTCCTTATACATCTGTAGTTGGAAGCATTATGTATGCAATGGTTTCTACCCACCCTGACATTTCCCATGCGGTGGGAGTAGTGAGCAGATTCATGAGCAATCCCGGGAATGCTCATTGGGAAGCAGTCAAGTGGATACTAAGGTATCTAAAAGGAACTTCAAATTATGCTTTACGTTTTGGAGGAAATGAGGTTCAGTTGCAAGGTTACACTGATTCTGATCTTGCCGAAGACATGGATAAACGAAGGTCTACCACTGGATATACCTTCATGTTTGCTGGAGCAGCCATCAGTTGGGCTTCAAGGCTGTAGCATTGTATTGCTCTTTCTTCAACAGATGCTGAATACTTGGCTCTTTCCAAAGGGGCAAGGGAAATGATTTGGCTACAATGATTACTTGGTGACTTCAAAGTTCATCAAAAAGAGTATAATCTTTTTTGTGACAGAGGCAACACTATCTTCATGGCTCATAATCATTCATTACAACGTCGCTCTAAACACATTGACGCACATGCTCACTTTGTTCGTCATGCAGTTGAAGAAGGAAAGTTGAAAGTTGTCAAAATTGATACCAAGATCAATCCGGTAGATATATTCACAAAGGTTGTCGCCAAAGAGAAGTTCGAAAGTGCAAGGACTTCTCTTGGTTGTGAAGAAAAGATAAAACAACATTTCAGCAGGGTATTGGGTGATCAGTTGCAGCAATGGTTGTCCTTCAGGTGGGAGTTTGTTGAGAAGTGAAGACCAACAGTCCCTTTTGTCTTTTCCCTCTTATTATATTCGCTGCCACTGCTCATTTGTAACTTGCTCTTTTATATTAATACAATACTCTGCAGTCTGGATGTAACCACATTTGTGCTGAACGACGATAAAACTCTCTGTTATTTATTTGTCTCATCTTATTTGCATTTGCTGTTTATTCTTTACATTCAAATCCTTTCATCCAAATCCATTCTTTAGTCGAGGACTATCAGAAGAACGATTTTAAAATGCTTTATTTTTGCATTCAATGGCTTTGTTTATTATTTTTCTCCTCCATTGTTGCTCCTTTAAATGATATGTTGTATCTTTATTTTTGAGATTGCCTCTTAATGAGTGGACGATATTTACTTATTCAAATTGATCTTTAGAAAAAATTATTACAATATTTTCTTTGCACATTTGTCTTCAAACTACGAAGTTTATGCTCGTTCGTATCTTCAAGCTATAAATCCTCTTAGCTGAGGATTTTATATTCAAAACTACAAATCTTTTTTTTTTATCTTGCATGAATAATCGTGTATAGGGATGTATTGTATCTATATTTCGTCATACATTACTTAACCTTTTTGTTCCAAACATCATCAAATTTCTCGTATTATTTTCGCCTCTCGTCCATGCGCTTTTTGAGGTAAATATATAAGAATCTCATCCCTAGAAAGTTGCCTCAATCTTGTTTTCCGGAGTTGAGTTTTTTTTTTATTATTGTGAAATGTTTTATTTGTTATCCTAATTTTTTTCTGAAATACCTTAAATTTTTTTATGGCGCCCAATTTCTTCAAAGTCCGCAGCCACCAACACTATTGTTGCTGATAAATTGCTATATATATAGTTGCGTTCACCAGGTGCTGCAGGTAACCCTAATTAAATTACATTACCAGTCCATACAAACCCTAAATAGGTTACATCAGGTAAGACAAATATAAGTGCTAGTTATTTCTGTTCTTTCATTTGATATCTTCCAAAGTAGTTTTATCTGAGGCGTACAGAGAAAATGAAATTACAGAGATTAATTGCCCGATTAATGGGTATTTTTCAGTAAGAGTTTGCTACTACAAATGCGCTTCCCGCTACTATTTGAAATCAAAAACGTTTTGGGATGGTCGCTTTTGTGCAGACAGCTGTTTATCTAAAGAAAATCATCCATAGGTTGATTGCTACATGTGACATAATCATTATTTACTATCGAGCACAGTAATTGTTTAGTATTCATGCTTTCCCATGTGGATCAGGCCCCGAAACGAGAGCAACTGCTTAGATATTATCAACTGCACAGTTGAAAAATCATATATTTAATAATCGAATGCGCACAACAATATCTCACATGTTTCTCAAACCAATTAAAATATATCTTACAGTTTTGCCCTTTCGGATTTAGGAAGAGCCGTAAATTAAACACGGGCCTTATTTAAAAAAACAGTGTTCCCCACAATTCCATTTTCGAGGCCCCAGAATTGCTGCGACATTTTAGATATTCAATCTTACTTTAGTTTTTTAAATACTTCCATACCTAACATCTAGACTGTACAATCTGTCTTATCATCGTATCAAGGAGAATTATACTAATTGTAATTGTTCAATCTATATTGGTTATATTTATCATCTATAGATCATTTACTCTACTATCTTATTAGTTCCTGCCAGGGAGCTATAGCGAAGCCTTAGATCATTAAATATTGATTAAACTTTCTTCTTATGACCATTCAAATTGTACACAGCTTATATAATCTCTATTTCTAATGTCTGCAGAGATAAAAGTTGCTCATTTTTAAACCACATTTTGTCCTAAATCTATATTTTTGCTGGCTTCTAATTGGACTAGAAGACGGCGTCCAGGGACATTCACGGGAATCAAGCTTAGAGAACGGACGACAAACAAGGTGCTCTGGGCTTTGCAGGTTCGAACCTTTTAAGGTAATTTTTTCCCCCTTTTCTGAGCTGCCCAGACAGTTGGCGGCCAGAGCGCTTCATTTTGTTTGCATGCTGCTGGGAGGTAGATGATACTGGTCAACTGTAGTGCATAGAAAAATCAAAGAGGTTAATAATATTTACATCTGCAGAGAGCAGGTTGGTTGCTGTAAGTTTGTTAGGGTATATTTGGCACGTAGTTTCTTTTAAGTTTAGAGACAATCAGCTAAGGGTTTCAAAACATAAAGGAGCATACCTAAATGTTGCTGCACTATTTTATCAAATGCAATAGCAACAGCGTTGGTATTATTTGAGGTTGTATTAAGGAGGTTTTTACTACCAAGTCAATAATGTCTTCTTCAGTAGCGATTGAGCCTTCAGTATGTACTAAGAGCGACTTAAACCAGTGCCTTAAGACTCTGATACCAATTGTTGGATTCATTTGCTGTTGCACCAAAAGCTCTAAAAATGCCCGATAATTAAGCCATATCATGAATCTCCAAAAAGATGCTGACCACCAAATCAACAAACAGTTTGTAGATTTTCTAGTTATTATGTAAGTGATAGTATCCTTCTCTGTTTTGGAGTGTTTCTTTAAATGGCGTTTGATATTAGGTATTCCCTTTTTCCTTCACAAGACTTACGTTTGTATTTCTTTCACATGGTGAATATTTTGATGCGACCATTGTTTTAAGTTTCTTCACGTTGAATTTTCGTCTCTCTGGAGTAGCCTTTATTGTCCATTTGTTTTTGAGATGGCTCCAAATGGGTATTGTGGGAGCTGCAATAGCATTGAACTTGTCTTTATGGCTGCCCACTCACTTGAGAGCGTTTTCCGGAGAGGAATTCAGGGACCTCTGGCCAATCATCAAGCTGTCTATGGCTTCAGGAGTAATGCTAATGTGAGTATTATTCACTTGCTTTTGGTGTGACTTCATATTTGCAACTAAATGACTCGAGCAAGCTCAAGTTCTGTCTGGTCAAGATTGGCAGCCTCCCTTTTACTAAATCTCTGCAATTTCTATGCTTTTATGAACAGTTTGGAAATATGGTATTAAAGAGCATTGATTCTCCTGACTTGGCACCTCAGATATACACAGGTTGCGGTGGATTCACTTTCCATCTGGTATATAGTCTGATACGTTCGCCCTATATTTAACAAGCAATAATGTTGCATTTTCTGGAGGCCATTTTCTGACTTTTTTCTGTGTTTCTCATTTAGCATGATATCAATGGAGTTGAGGTGATGATACTGCTGGGATTTCTAGCTGTCACTGGGTAAGTTTATACTTCCATGAAATTTACACAGCAACCGATAAGAAGTTCCAGTTTTCATAATTTGGTACTGGTTAACCACTTTTTATTTTCAGTTCACTAAATCATTTCCATGATCCAAAACCACGTGTGTACAACAATAGAGTTTCTCGATATATGCCGAAGACGAACAACAATAATATTAGCTGGCGAGTGGGCGATTCAGCCCGAAATTATAATAAGCTAAAAAAAAAAGTAGTACAAGTGGTTATTTAGGTTTTCTTACTTCTAGTTATTACAGAGTTTTAAGTTCTGGGAGATTAATGAGATGGTAGTTAGTGTAATTTTTTCTATTTTCTATTTTCTATTTAAGGCCTATAATTCGATCATAGGGTCCTAATGCATAATCAGTGGATAAAAAGAGGAATCAATTTCATAATTCTGGAGCTAATGTTGCTGAGTTCTATTGATAAGGCAAAAATGATGATTCCCTCTCATTTTTTTTTTGTTTTTTTTTTTTGGCATAGAAGTAGGTCTTTGGCCATGAAATTTGATATTTTTTTAAAGTTTCGTGGATGCTTGTGGGTTTTCATTAGATGACAGGTTTAGCATCGCTAAAATTCAAGGCAACACTCAAAGGCACAATAAATGTTTGACAAACTAGAATGCATCACAGGTTTAGCACTGCTAAAATTCAAGGCAACACTCAATGGCACAATTAATGTTTGACAAACTAGAATGCAGCAGACGTATACCCATGTGGCTGGAGTGGGTGTTGGAGAGAATTAATTTCTTCTCCTTCATTTATGCAATATTCCCTTATCTTGTTTTAGTCAAATGACATAGCTGTCCATTGCTGCAGATAATAAGGAGAATCTCCACCTCATATGCAGTCTGTTGTAGAATTTGTTTGAAGTTGGTTTTGACTGTCATAAATAATTGCAGCTGTAATTGACATGTTTCCTATTTATGTGATGGACTCCTTCCACCACTCATTGGCATCCGTCCACTTGGAATGCAGTTTCATAGTTGTATTAATTTCATAGTTGAATTCAGTTTCAAACAAACCTCTATATATAGAGGAGATGCAATCACTATCGGGATATCATGAAGTGAGTAGAGATTGGCTTTCTTTATTTAAGTAATGTAGTTTGTTTAATATTCTCTGTTTTAGAGCAACAGTAAATAAAGTGCTATAGAGTATGGTTTATTTTGTTTCAAATTGGTATCAGAGCTAGACATTTTTGTTTTGCTGCTATCATTTTCAAGTTGTAGCTGAAAGAGATAAGAAATGTATAAGGTTGTAGTTCTGAAGTTTGATTTTATACAAGGAATTTTGTCTTTAAAGAAGTTGACTTGCAGAAATGGCAACGAGTGGCAGTGTGTCTCAGCCTCAAATTCCCATTTTCAATGGTAAGAATTATGAGTTTTAGTCTATTAAGATGAAGACATTATTTTTTTCGCAAGATATTTGGGATTTGGTAGCAAATGGTTTTGCAGAACCACAAGATTAGGTAGCCTACAATGCTTTATCTCAAGCTAACAAAGACCAGCTGAAGGAGAATAGAAAGAAGGATGCGAAGGCTTTATTTTTTATTCAGCAAGCAATGGAAGATTCAGTATTTCCAAGAGTTGATTTAGCAACAAAGTCGAAGCAAGCATGGGATGCACTAGAAACTGCTTACCAAGGTATAAACAAAGTGAAGGTAGCTAAGTTACAAACTTTAAGAAGAATTTTTGAAAATCTTCATATGAATGAATCTGGTTCTGTTGATCACTTTTATACTGAAGTTACAAATATTCTTAATCAAATGAGATCATATGGGGAAAATGTAACTGATCAAACTATGGTTGAAAAGGTTCTTAGAAGTCTACCTAGCAAGTTTGATAATATTGTAGTGGCTATTGAAGAATCTAGGAACTTAACTCTATTATCAATAGATGAGTTGTTTGGGTCTTTGTTGTCTCATGAATCAAGAGTAAATAGGAATAGTAATTCCACTTCAGATAATGCTTTCAGATCACATGTTTCATCTAACAAAGGAAGAGGAAGATTCGGTTTTAGAGGAAGAGGAAGGAATCAATTTCAAGAGTAATCACAAAGGTTTGATAAGACTCATGTTCAATGTTATTATTGCAAGAAATATGGCCATTTTGCAAATGAATGTAAGAAGAAACAAGATGATATTGATAAGCAAAATGTAAATTATTCAGAAGTATTTGATAATGATTCTGAAATTTTATTTATAACTTGTAATGTTGCTCAAGAAAGCACTAAAGATATATGGTTTTTAGATAGTGGGTGTAGTTACCACATGACAGGGAATAAAGAATTGTTTTCTTGTTTGGATGAGTCTGTAAAATTTGAAGTAAAATTGAGAAATGATAGTGCGGTTTCTGTTATTGGAAAAGGTACAATACATGTATTGACTAAAAATGGAGAAAAGGGGTGTATTCCTGATGTTTACTTTGTGCCTAGCTTAAAGCATAATCTAATGAGTGTGGGACAGTTGATTGAAAAAGGATTTAAATTTTTCTTTAACAATAATGTTTGCACAATTATGGATAAGAATCCTAGTGATAATTTGATTGCAAAAGTGGAGATGACTAGGAACCAAATGTTCCCTCTTCAGATTCATCAAATTCAAGAAATAGGGGAAGTTAATTTCAAGGCAGTTCATTTAGATCAAACATGGATTTGGCATTTGAGGCATTGTCATCTTAATTTTGAAGGGTTGAGCTTATTACAAAAGAAGAATATGGTAAAAGGATTGCCACCAATTAAGCAACCCACTAACTCTTGTGAAAGTTGTATTTTGTCAAAGGAACATAGAGAAAGTTTTCCAGCGGGAAGTTCATATAGAGCTAGAGTGCCTTTGGAATTAATTCACACTAACATATGTGGTCCATTGCAAACTCCATCTTTAGAAGGAAGTCTCTATTTTCTAACATTTATTGATGATTTCAGCCGAAAAACTTGGATATATTTTTTGAAGGAGAAGTCTGAAATCTTTAATAAATTTAAAGAGTTTAAGTCAAGAGTTGAGAAACAAAGTGGACTATTTATTAAGGTACTAAGATCTAATAGGGGAGGTGAATATAGTTCTAATGAATTTCTAGATTTTTGCAAAGATAATGGGATCAAGAAATAGTTTACAACAAGGTACACACCACAACAAAATGGTGTAGTGGAGAGGAAAAAAAAAACCATAATGGAGATGACAAGGAGTGTGCTTAAGGCTAAGAACTTGTCTAATGAGTTTTGGGCTGAAGCAGTATCATGTGCAATATATATTCTGAATAGAAGCCCTACAAAAAGTGTGAAAGCTAGGATTCCACAAGAAGCATGGAATGGTAAGAAATATTTTATATCTCATCTTAGAATTGTTGGATGTGTTGCATATGTTTTAGTGCCAGCGGAATTAAGAAGAAAATTAGATGATAAGAGTGAAAAATGTATTTTCATTGGCTATAGTGAAGAATCAAAAGCATACAGATTATTTAACCCAATTTCAAAGAAAGCAATCACTAGCAGGGATGTCATATTCAAGGAGGAAGAAGCATGGGATGAAAATGTTGACAATGAAGTCACTGCTAAAGCATCAATATTAAATGGTGAAGAAGAACAAGAAGAACAAGGTGGTCAACCAAATCAAGTAGGACTAGCCACTCCTTAAAGGAATATCTTACAAGGCCAATCATTAAGTCAATCTACTCCTAATGCAAGTAATACGCCAATTTCTTCACTTGCTTCATCAAAGAGTAAGAAAATGAGAAACTTGAAAGATATATATGATCAAAGTGAAGAAAAGCTTGATTTATACTCAAATTTTGCAAATTTTGTTTTATTCTCTCATGATCCTATGTATTTTAAAGAAGCAATTAAGGAGGAACATTGGATCCAAGCTATGGATGAAGAGATTGATTCTATAGAAAGAAATAAAACATGGGAGCTAGTTGATCTTACTCAAGGTAAAGTTTGTAATGGTGTCAAATCGGTATATCAAACCAAATTTAATGTTGAAGGTGAAATTGATAAGTACAAAGCTAGATTAGTAGCAAAAGGGTTTGCACAAAAGTATGGTATAGATTATGATGAAACATTTGCTCCAGTTGCTAGGCTTGAAATAGTGAGAATCGTCTTAGCTATCGCTACACATAATGGTTGGAAAGTTTTTCAGATGGATGTAAAATCTCCTTTTTTGAATGGCATTCTTGAAGAAGAAGTCTATGTGAAACAACCACCAGGTTATGATTTATGTGGGCATGAAAACAAAGTGTATAAGTTGAAGAAAGCATTATATGGTCTGAAACAAGCACCTAGGGCATGGTATAGTCAAATTGATTCATATTTGTTGAGTGATGGATTCAATAAAAGTACAAGTGAACCTACATTACATTGAAAAATCAATGAGAAAAATCAAGTTTTGATTGTATGTCTTTATGCTGATGACTTGATTTTTATGGGTGATTTGTCCATTGACATGTTTAAGACAATAATGATGAAAGAGTTTGAGATGACTGATTTGGGAATGATGAGATATTTCTAAGGCATTGAAGTTGTTCAATCTGAAAAAGGGATTTTCATTTGTCAAACAAAGTATGTCAAAGATATATTAAGAAAATTTAATATGATGAATTGTAAACCAGCCATAACTCCAGTTTCAACAGGAACAAAACTAAGCAAAGATGAGAAGGGGTCACATGTTTATCACACTTTGTTTAAGAGACTTGTTGGAAGTTTATTGTATCTCATAGCTACAAGGCCAGATATCCTGTATGGTGTTAGCCTAATTTCAAGGTTTATGGATACACCGCAAGACTCTCATTGGCAAGTTGGGAAAAGGATACTAAGATACATTGCAGGGACAAGTGGATATGGAATTATATATTCCAAATCTAACAAATTTGATTTGATTTATTATACTGACAGTGATTTTGCAGGTGATGTTGATGATAGGAAGAGTACTTCTGGATATGTCCTTCATTGTGGAATAGGTGCAATCTCATGGGCATCAAAGAAGCAACCTATTGTGACACTTTCTTCAGTAGAAGCTGAGTACGTAGCAGCCACATCAACAACATGTCAAACTATTTGGATGAGGAAAATATTGAAAGATCTACTTCAAGCATAAGGGGAGCAAACACCAATCTATTGTGACAATAAATCAGCAATTGCTTTATCAAAGAATCATGTTTTTCATCAAAGGAGCAAGCATATTGATAATAGATACCATTACATTAGAGAATTGATCAACAATGGAGAAATATATCTTGATTTTTGTAGATCTGAAGATCAGTTAGCTGACATTTTCACGAAGGCACTACCAAAGGATAATTTTGAGTATCTAAGAGAAAATCTGGGAATGATTGATGTTGAAGATGTTAGTAGAAGAAATCAAGGAGGAATGTTGGAGAGATTTAATTTCTTCTCCTTCATTTATGCAATATTCCCTTATCTTGTTTTAGTCAAATGGCGTAGCTGTCCACTGCTACGGATAATAAGGAGAATCTCCACCTCATATAGAGTCTGTTGTAGAATTTGTTTGAAGTTAGTGTTGACTATCATAAATAACTGCAACTGTAATTGATATGTTTCCTATTTAATTGATGGACTCCTTCCACTACTCATTGTCATCCGTCCACTTGGAATGCAGTTTCATAGTTGTATTAATTTCATAGTTGAGTTTAGTTTCAAATAAACCTCTATATACAGAGGAGATGTAATCACCATCGGATATCAGTGAAGTGAATAGAGATTGGCTTTCTTTATTTAAGTAATGTAGTTTGTTTAATATTCTTTGTTTTAGAGCAGCAATAAATAAAGTGTTGTAGAGTATGGTTTATTTTCTTTCAGTGGGGTAGCATGCAACCATTTCAGCAAAAGAGTTGCTGCATGGTATGTGTGGATGCCCTTTTCTTTAGAAGTTTCAAACACCCATTTTTATTACATTACTAAAATCTCAAAAAGAGAAGGCTTTAGTTATTGATACGAAATCACATAATTTGACTTGGAAAAAAAAACTGCATTTGTTTTTTTCATAAGGATTTTCCACTATGCTGATTTACTAATGGACATTTATGGTGTCCTCTATTCGATTGCTATAAACCTATCATATCTACTCCTTGGTGGAACCATTTCTCCCAGCATTGATAAATTAAAGTTGGACAGATTGTACATTTGTTTGCTGCTTCTGTATTGGAATTTATGTTTTTGCAAATCCAAAGCTTCACTTTTTTTTCTATACAAGTGATAGAATACTACTGTGTGCTTGCAGAGCTCTTCATGAAAATAGGCTACATCGATTTATCCGTAATTGCAAAGAGTTGCAGGCATTGTAAGTGGATTATCTGTTCTCCATTCTATTTTCTAATATCTAAATCCACATGTTCGAGGCAAAAGAACTGATGGAGGTAGGGAGAAATTTGTGCTTTTCATTTTTCGTGATACACATTTCGGAATGTCTTTGAATCATTGTTACAGGTAGACCAAAACTTCCTATGTTTTGTTACATTGTCTGTCAAATTATGTGTAATTCTGTCAGCAATAGGAGCTAGGAAAGAGTTGCATTATCTTATAACCTGACCTATTATAATTTTTTTTTAATGAAGTGAAATAACATTTGCTTATGTTCTATCAAATATACAACATTTTTTTAGTTCCAATGCTTTGGTGTAGGATCCAGGCATTTTATAGTAATTGCATGCTCTGAATCTAATAGGCTCTACCTATATTGAGCTCTCACATTTACTTGTGAGATAATTACCTAGAAGGTGAAGTTCTTGCAGAGTTGGTAACCTGACCCATCCTATGATTTTGTAAGTTGCATGTTTTTTTGGTTGGAAGGTCCTTGGTTTTTCTATAAAAGATATGCACTTAAGATTGTATTTCCTTATTTGAAGGATGACTTGAATGAATACAACTTAGGTTTTCTATATTTTGCAGGGATGTATCAGGTGATACATTGAAACGGATGATTCCTCCCTCTATTGTATTTCAATCTTGCATTTCTATTTTTCTTTGGGAGAAACTACTGACAAATCTTGTCAGTATAATGCAACAATAACATCTGACTAAAATCCCACTTCCTTTATTCTTTGAAAAATGTTCCAAGCTCCCATTTCTGCACAGGTAGGCAAGATTGCTAAGGAAAATTACCAGCTTCAGATTTACAGCTGCTGGTTGCATCCGCTTGTATGTTTGTAAAGCTTTTTGAAAAAATCTATTTTGTGCATATCCTACAATCTTGGCACACCACTAGGTCTATGGTATAGAATTTGTGAACAAAGAATGTAGCATTATTTGTAAAGGTGAATTTTAGTATTTTCTATTTTAGCATTATCATTTCATTTAAAATGAAGAAAAATATTTGTTATATGTACTTTTATTGTCAGAAATCATTTTGACTGTTTTTTTTAAAAAACATACTAGGTTTATTTGAAACATTAATCATGGTATGATCTATAGTGTTATTTTGTTTTCAATTGTTTGGCTCGTAGGTTTTATCGAGGTAAAATGGTATTTTGGTCCAGCTGTAGTCGTGTGTTAATTGCAAGGACGGTTAGGGTTTCTTTGCTTCTGGCCAATTCTCCTATCAATTTTCATCCAAATTTGACTTTTCGCTAGACAATTAATAAACATCTGCAAGGATAACTTTACATTTCCTTCTCTATTTTGTCTATTTTGTGTAAATTCTCATATCTGCTTTGCACTGAAATTGAATCTTCGCATGATCAAGGACCTTTAGTGAAATCCTAAAATTTGTAGATTTAGAGACCTTAATTGCGCTCTACTCTTTCAAAAAGGAAGTTACTCTGATGTTTCAGATAGTGCTTCAAATGTGAGGATGACAGCACCATCATCAGAAACATAAAAAGAAACTTCGTTTTCGGGATAATCCACTACAAATATAGATAAGGTTGTGTTTGAGAATGGCAGCACCATCATCAGAAACATGGCCCAAGAAACTGTGTTCCGGATAATCCAGTGCAAGTAATAGGTAAGACTGTGTTTGTAGTATTTAAAGGTGGTTACTTTATGGGATCAACAATACTGACAAATAGATCAACAACAACAAGTTCTGAAGGCTGACCCTCCATGTCGTACCTGGGGATCATGAAAAATTCATTTTTAGCAGAATTAGAGATTGCAATCAGTATCCACAAATGGCAATATATTTACATATGGTAGTGACGCTTTTTTTGTTTTGTTTACAGATTGTCTCTTGTAACATTTTTTATTCAAGAGCAGTTGTGATTGCTTTCAGAAGAGGCCTTGTTATGTAAAACTCCGAATGCAGGCATTTGATTCAGAGGAAGATATCATTGTTCGTCTTCAAATTGAGTGGTCCAGGGGGGCATTTTCAATGATAATTTCTTCTTTATGAACATAGTCTAGTCACTATACAAATTGGACCTTGCAAGGTACATGTTCAATGCATCCTATAGTTGGGAAGAACTGGCATTGTTGTTCCCATTCCAGATCAATATATGTAAGTTACGTTTCCAGTGTAGCTTTTATACGGGAAAAGGTAATAAAGCAGCCTGCATATTTCTTAAAGTTATATTCCAAAGAGGAATTTTTCTTGAAGAGGATTTCTCTTTATATAAAGCTGCATGCTGGCAAAGGAATTTACCAACATAATGATTTATCCCTGGGAACAAGGTTTTGGCTTAATGATTTCCTTTGTTTCCTTTTTTAATCCGGGCTCCAACACTATTGCCATTATCTCTTTCCATAACCCTAGGGTCTACACGGCCATTTTAGAAATTTTCCACTACAAACGTGAGATTTGTTCTTTTTAACTAACAAATATCCTCTAAAAGACATCCATCTTCGTTGAGGATCAGGGACAACCATATTGCTAGATTGGCCATTTACTTTTCTGAGAGATTCAGGATTCACCAAAAACTAGAGGTAGATATAGCAGTTTTAGAAACCCTTCCGCTCCAAAAGTGAACGGGTATTTATGCTCTTGCTAAAATTCATGAACAAATCAGGCCTCACCAAACAATACCTAGGAAATACCATATTTAACTTTTAACTTTCTATGATATCTAGACTGCTTGCTTATAGTTTAGTAATAAGTCCTGAATGGTCTACCTTAACAACCTGTTTGGCAGCTCGACTTAAACACCAAGCTTTGTAAGGTTCTTCAATTGGCACCTTAAGATTGGCGATAGTTATTAGCATCTCAAGCCTAAAGCAAAGCATGTTGACAATAATATGACCATTTTAAAAAAATATTTTCATTTGCCATCAACAATATTGCAAATGTAGGGCTTAGAAACCTGGAGAAGCAAATGAAGCACATGAGAAGTCTTGTTTCGGTTTAATGACTGAGGAGATCTCTTAGATTCTTAAGAAATCCCATAATGTACTACATTCTTGCACCAATAAGCTTCAGTACAAAAAGATGCAAATGAGAGATACCGGAACTAATATATAAAAGTTTATTGGAGCGTACTTTATGTAAATACTCTATGCCTTAAAATTCACATGCTGTAGATCAAGCCAGCTTATGTGATTAATACCCAGCTGAACTGGGCAATCAAGCTAAATAGCAGACATGTAAACCGTTTATAATTTCAGTGAGAAAAGAAGATTATTTTTATTTTAAGAGAGACGGGCATTTGCAAGATCTTATATATACCATCAGTGTCATTGCCTTGCATACTATTGAATACATTTTAATATAGTTGCCTCCACTTGCCGTAATTAGTTATAATTATATATATAAATTTAATTTTAATTTTATTATAAATATTATATATATTTTAATTAATAGTTATTTAATAAAAGTAAAAATATTATAAATAAAAAATTAAAAAGAAACTTTGTATAAAATACTATAATTATATAATATAGCATAATATATATTATATAATAGATGTTATATATATATATATATATATATATATATATATTAAAAATATAATATAGTAAATTTTTTAAATATAGTTATATATTATAAATAATATATTAAATTTTAGTGTAGAATATTTTAGAAGTCCAAAATAGAAGTAGAACCCATGGAAGACAATGGCACCTTGGTTCAAGAACTTCTTCGTAGCTTCCAAATCTCTCTTTCGCTCAGCTTCGATCATAAACTTCATTTTATTTCAGTTATTGCCAAATTTGTGTTTGAGGCTGCATCTGTTTTGTTGTTTATAGAAAAATTAATGTGGAGGACAAGCTCAGAAGGAAGATTTACTTGAAATGGTCATGACCAACAAGTCAAACTTTTTATGTTGGCAATCCACCCAGTGATATCAGGGAAATGGAAGTTGGAGACCTCTTTTGCCAGGTATTTAGCTTGAATTCATGTGCTTATATAAAATAATTCTTAAATTCCATTGTTTTGAATCCATGCTTTGGACTTATGTTAGTGTAGATTTGTTACAATATGCATACATTCCTACTGGGATATGCAATCCGAATGGTAGAAATCTCCCGTCCATTAATATATTATGTTTTCATTTAGGTCCCACTACAATAGTGTTTGCTTATTTTGTTTTTGTTGCATGATGCACTTTGCACCTTCAATGTCTATGTGGTTTATTTTAATCAAGATGTTTTTAGTTTGGGACAAGTCAATGATTATTCTGATATGTTTACTACAATTTATCTGAGTTTCTGTTTTTTTCAACATATGATGTTGAACTGGCAATGTTGTAAGAGTGTCAGTTCTTTGTCTAGATTTCTCTAAACAGTCTATTCCATCTTGGCTTCTTACGTATGTTTTTCCTTACCACTAACATCATGCCATATCAGCATTTCGGCAACACAGTTCTTGTTAATTTAGGAAAGAGCAATGTAGTAATTATTTAAATTATATATTTACATCATGACGTCTACCATCTAGATTATCCATTCCAAATTTAACTGAGTAAGTACCAATGTAGTAATTATTTAAATTATATATTTACATCATGACGTCTACCATCTAGATTATCCAATCCAAAATTAACTCAGTAAGTAATGAATGGGAATGATAATAATCATTTAAATTATATATAAGTTTAATGTTTTTAATTCTATTATATCTACTATTGCATTACATGGTGCATGACATATTAGCTCATTAATGATAAATTGTAATGATTGTTCAATAAACACTTATGCACACATAGACAATATAACGGAAAAGTTTGTAATAACTAATTTTTATATTAATATTTGAATAAATAAAAATGTATATTTTTTTGGAACAAATATTTGAGGAATTATAATTTTCAATTTTACTGGTAGTTTGATTACCATTGAATTTTAATTCAAATGAAGAAGATTATTTTTTTTTGTCGAGGATGCCTTTACCAAGAGCCTGTGATTGTATATATCTTATCTATATTGCTTATTTTTCTGACAAACTGAAAATTTTGGGTAAGGGCATCTTGTCAACCCCGGTTTTAATTAGTGGGTGGAATGGGGGTTCATTTTGACTCCTTTGTTGTCACTCTCATTTTCATTCAATAAAATTTAGTGGATCATTTACTAAATAGCTATTTACAGTAGAGAAACTTGTACATTAGTAAAAATCACATCACATTATTTCAAATAATAAATATGGCACATTAGACCTTAATGCTTTGATCATGATATTTTAAACTTGCCAAATATTCATTCAATGTAGAGATTGTGTGATATTAAACTAGTTTGGTTACTATCAAGTTTAATTCAAATAAATTATTTATATAGTTCTTGACATATTTTTTTTTTCCTTTTAGTTAGTTACTTGTTGGAAAATGAGGCTTTGAAAAGTCAAAGCATCATATTGAAAAACTATTTAAGACATTTTTATGTAGGAATCAATCATTTGATCTTCTATTTGTTCATGTTCTCTAACATTTTTAGCATTGTATAAATGCAATTATCTTTCTCATTGTTACCAAGAATGGAGATTCGTTGAAGTATTTTTTAAGTTGCAGGTTGTAATCCGAGTAAAAGTGTGATAACTTTTTAATTTCTCAATCAAATTTTATAATTAAAAATGTTTTATAAAGTAGATGAAAAAAACATAAAACCTAAAAACTTTAAAAAGAGATTGTCACCTAAGTGAAAGAGTATATGGAGCAGCAACTAAATTGAGGATTTGCAATTCAAATAAAGTACTTTTAATGTCATTTGAATTTAAAATAATCTAGTTCATTATGGTTAAATGTGTTGCTTCAGTTTTTTTATCTTCATTTTGACGGCACACTTGTCAATCCATGATATAAAAGTGCCTTGAGTGGGTTGTGTGTAGTTTCTAATATAGTAGAACAAAAATCTTAAGCATAAGCCATTTCTTTGATTATCAACGAACTTTAATTAAGAGACCATGGAAAGAATTGTCTCCTTTGTATTTGAAATTGTGGGAGGAGAGGGTCTCTAAGATGTAATATAAAAGATTGTTATATTATAGTTTCAAACATGAGTGAATTTATTTATAAAACTAAAAGAGGTGTAAAAATTTATTGAAATATAAAAGAGATACAAAACAAGCAAAGAACCTAGAGGCGACAACACCAGCGATAAATTTAGTGGCCATTACTCGCCAAATGACGAATGTCGCATGTCGGCGAGCGGGGAATTGGCGATTGTTTTACATATATTCATTTCACCGTATCGCCTGGCCATTATTAATATTCAGTCCAATGCCCGGGCCCATCGCCCCGCGCGATATTTAATT